>JASDQU010321968.1:1415-12370 GCA_032191745.1 Picea mariana | reverse complement strand
AGGTGACACAATCTTTCATCCCATGGCGTTTTAGGAATTAACCAACGCCCAGTTTCACTATGGAGCTCGTGAGAATTTGTTCTTATCTTAGCAATGCTTATTTTTTCTTTACACTTGGAAAAACAGATAGATAATTTTGATCTTCTAGATTAGGGTTGATTGCATCTTTATAATATATTTTTATATTATCTTTTAATAATTGCACGTGGGTGGGGGAGCTATTTCCCTATTTGATTTTGATTTTCATGTGCATCGGAGTAATTTCCCCATCATATAGTGAAGTCAACTCCTTAACTTAACACTCCGACCACCATGACTCTGAGAGCTTATATACTCCGACCACCAGTGACCTCGACAAGATTATGATGCACACATTTCAATGTGTTAATTTTGAACCTTAGGTTATATTTTGGGGGGAATTTATTATTTCCATTTATTATTTTTTAATTATTGTAATTATTATTATTTTATTAATTTTAATTTTAGTAGTTTTATTTTTTAATGGGGGTAATTAGTTTAGTTAATTTTAATTTTCTTCGATTTTCACATAGGATTGGGGGTAAAAAAAAATTAGGTTTTGTTGCTAATTGTAATTAATGTAAATAATTTTGTTATTTTTCTTTTTTTAATTATTTCCCTATTTTTTAAGAGGGAAATGAGCTACAATGATACTACAAGCCACAGGTCCAATTCCCGCCTAGGTTATTATTCAAACTATCCATAAGGGATAAAACCATTTAAATAACTAAGTGTTCAACTCTCTTATGGATGTGGGATTTATTTTTTGTAGGTTAAAGATCAATGGCCTAAACTCACCTACAAGCTTGATTGACAATTGTTGAGCGACATTTTGTAAACAAACATAACTTAGGCTATTGGTTTCGTAATTGGGTCCATGATACCTCATTGAAAAGGTATCAAATAGAGGAATGCAGTGGCAGAGGTATCCAGGCTAGAGAGGTGATATAAGATGTTAGAAAATGCAGAAAACAACAAACTACAGATATCAGGGAATAAATCATCATGCATACTTCAAGAAGCCATATCTGAATCTACGGGCAATGAAATCAGCCCAAGATGGCTCGATGGAAATATGGAAGAGAGAATAAAAAAGTGGCATAGAAAAATTTGGAATATTGAGAGCATAAATTGTCTGAAAAATGAAAAACATAGAAGAAACCTGAATTTGAGAGAAGAACGGGCTATACATGTTGAAGCAGTCATATCTCAAGCTACAGGAGCCAAAAGAAGGCTAGAAAGAATACAATATAAGGATGAGGTAGAGAAGAAGCAAGCATGATGATTTTAATTAGTAGATAAACATAAAAAAAACATCTAGGAACATATTGAAGAACAAAAGAAGATGCAAATGGGTGAAGTTAACAATAATTTTAAATAAATATCATTTGTAAACTGCCTTAAGGAGAAAGTGATCACCCAGGGGTCTCTTCAGCTTCCATTTGTAACTCCCACGTATTCATTTTAAAAAATGAAAAAGAAATTTGTAATGTAAAAATACAAAATGAAAGGAAATGAATCAAACAACCACAAAAGATGAAGAGTCTCTCTTGTTTTATAAAAGAGAGCTCGCTACATGTAAAAGAGAATTTTTCCCTTTGTAATGAAATATGATACTATTACTTCTAAGTAAATAAAGAGCAAGATGCATTCTGAAAATATGTGACTATAGTGAATGTATATGAGATTATTCTTTGTACATTTATCTTCTTCCTGATTATCATAGAATTTTTTTGTATGAACTATTTTGTCACTTTGTTATATATTCTCATGTTGTCACGTGTTTCCTTATGAGTACAAAAATAATTCTATGAATGCATTGTACAACTAATTGTCTATGTATTTGTAGAATTGTTGTTATCACTTATTTTTATCATACGTGAATTATTTCTAGTTTGGATGGTATTATCTTTCACTATACTCACTCTTTTAGTTTTGCTCCAGGGATAGGTTAGAATTAGTTAGTATAGAATAGTTTTCTTTTAGTTAGATTAGAATTAGGATTAATTAGAACTCTTTGGGGGACAATTCATTGTTTTTACCCTTTTTCTTCTTTTAATTTTGAGCGGCAACAAATCTCACATACTTGTTGGAAACGATGCACCAAATGAGAGTAGGTCTAATTGGGACCTGCCATTGAGTGTTCTCCCTTACCTACTTAATAGGCCATTTGGACCCATCAACAAGAGGTCAAAGACTTGGATTCTATCTAGTGTGAAAATTTGCGATGTCGACACGATTGGAGCCATTGAAATTCAAAACTAAGGGTCATCAGATCTAGGAATGGTCTGATGGGTGGGTCTTGTCGGAACATTTAGTGTTGGGTGTTTAGTGATCCATGGGAGTAGAACCCCCGACAACGATGAAAGTGGGCCAAAGTGATCGGGGCCGTTGATATGGAAGGACACTATTACAAATGACATAAGTTATTCTTGTACCACATCGGATGGCACAAGTGGTAGAATGCCACGTGGATGCCACATGACAGTAAGGTGGATTTTGACAATGAGGCCCTAGAAATTTCCAAAGGTTGTAACTCTAGATTCAAAGATCGAAATTGGTCAAGGTTACAGTTGTTGGAAATATCTTGGTGAGAAGAATCCATCTATGGTCCATAGAAATAGATAAGAGATAAGTTGAGAAAGAAAATATTAACATCCTGTCAGTGTAAGAGAGGGTTAGGGGGTCGGGTGGGTTACAGAAGAAAATAGTCTTCTCTCTCCTATCTAATTTTTGACAAACTTCACATTGTTTGGCATATTCATGGGAATCCTTGGACATCGTGGGTGAGTAGTACCTTGCTATGATAAATTTATATATTCTTGTGTCCCCTCCAATATGTCCTCCAACGTAACCATCATGTAGTTCTTGTAAAACAATTTTCGCATCATATTTTTCAAGGCACCTCAATAGAACATCATCATAATTCCTTATGAAAAATGATTCTATTGACAAGATGATATTATGCAGATTTAAGTGTGAGAGCTCTCCTCTTTCTAGGTTCTAAGTATTAGAAAGCACTTTCATGGGTTAGGAAGTATTTCAATTCATAGTGCCATGAGTCAGTAGGAATATGGATGTAATCAACTTCATCTTGAACTAAATATCCTTCATCTTATAGTTTCTCTTCATCATTATGTATTCCTTTTGACTCTGATACAATATTGTAGAGTCCTTTCCCCTTTCCTATCTTGGAAGGATTAATCTCAAGGTCATAATCCTACAATGAAGTCATCCAACGGGGTCTTTTCTCACCCAAGTATTTATGTACCTACAAGGAAGTCATCCAATGGGGTCTTTTCTCACCCAAGTCTTTATGTACCAATATGTTTCTCACTACAAAGAAAGGTATCACTACTTTGGTTCTATATTTGAGCAGGTGGGGCTTGAAAATTTTAACTACTTTGAAGACTGCATATGCTTGTTTACCTATTTCAGGCTAGTTAAGATCTGCCCCTTGTAACCCTGAATTGTTGAACGAAATTGAGAATTCATTCCCTTTATCATTCTTCTAGGTGAGAATAGATGCAAATGTTATGTCAGAAGTGAATGTGTAAAAGATGAAATATTTAGTGAAGTCGAGACTCAATAAGGTTGGGGATCTTACTATTTCTTCCCTAAGCCAAGTGAAAGATTAATTTTCCTTGGGACCCCATTTGAACTCAACATTTTTTTTATCATATCTTGCAGGGGCTTCACAATTTCAGAGAAAATGGGAAGAAATCTATGAACAAAATTTATTTTTCCAAGGAAGGATTACATAAACTTTTTGTTACGAAGAAATGGAATCTTAGAGATAGATTTTGTTATTTATGGTTCTATCATTATTCCTTCTTTGGAAACAATAAACCCTCGGATATTTCCTTCATATATAGAAAAGATGGATTTCCTAGGATTGAGAAAGATGATGTACCTTCTACATCAATACATAATTTTCCTTAATTGATGGACATGCTCTCTTATATTTTTAGAAAACACAGTGACATCATCAAGATACAATACAACACATTTTCCAATTATACCTTTGAATTGTATATCCATACCTCTTTGAAAATTGCCTCCGGCATTGATCAAACCAAAACACATCTTCCTATATGTGTATGTTCCTCATTTATGTTCTAAAAAATGTTTCCATCTGATCATCATGGGAAAATAATACTTCATTATATCTTGAAAACCCATATAAGAGTGATAGCATTTCAAATCTGGATACACAATGTAAAATCTACTCCATAGGAGGAACAAGGTAGATGTCTTTTTCTGAGGCTCTGTTCAAATTTCTAAAGTCTACAGAGATTATAATATCACCATTTTTCTTTCTTACAGAGACTATATTGCCTATACATTATGTATGTATGACATGAAAGATAATCTTAGTAGCCAATAGCTTATTTGATTCTCCTTTCACCAAAGGTTCTAAATTGGGATGCATTTTCCTCAACTTCTGCTAAAAGGGTTTGGTGTTAGGCTTCATTGTATGATATGTTGGATGATATTGGTATCAAATGTTTTTATATCATCATATTTCCAGGAAAAAGTGTCCTTTTATTCTCTGAATAATTTGATAAATGCATGTTTTTCTACAAGAGAACAATTTGTACCTAGGTTGACAGTATGAGGATTGATGTCAGTTCCCAAATTTATCACTTCATACTGCTTGGATGAAATGTTAGTTTTACAGTTGGTGAAATTTTTGAATTTATCTTGTAAATCATATAGCTTTCTAGCCTCGTCACTGTCTTTGGAATTATAGGTCAGGGAGAAGAGAGAACATGGGAATCCACAACAAGATCTGGAAAATTTTGAAGCCATAGAAACAATACAAAGCTATACACACTTCATAGTGAGGACAAGTGCATATGTACGTAGGTTGTTGTACAAGAAAGTGCACATGTATGCAGGTGATAATGAGGACAAGAATGCACAGGTATAAAAATTAATTGTATGAGGTCGTACAACCAAGGAGGAGTCAATATGGTTGCAGGTGTTGTCTATAGTTTTCTATATTTCTCTATGGGCCATTTTCCTGGTAAGTGAGCCCTTGTAAGCTTTGATATTATTCTAATGATGAGAATATTTGAAGGGAATAAATATTTGTGTGTTTGGAATTTGTTTCATTGATTCCACTATTTATTTGAGTTGATTATTCTAGTCAATGTATTTTCTTTTATGATATGCTAATTTGATTTACAATAAGGAAATCATTAGTAAATAGTATACCCAGGTGTCGAGATTAAAAATTTAACATGGTATAAAATATTTCAGTCTGAGAGGGAACCAAATTTTAGATCCACAATAGTTTGCAACATATCTGTTAGATATGCAAGGAAATATTTGCAGATATATAAACCAGTAGTCAGAAATTAAAGAATGGATTTCATGAAAACAATTCTACTAAAGAAATTTTTGATTTTGTAGTCGTACAAATATGTATGCAGGTTGTAGCAGCATAGGGATCATACATATGTGAGTTTCAGTAGCATAAGGCATGTACATATGTGGGTTGCAATGGTAATAGCTGTTTACAGGATCTACAAGTCACCACGAGGGAAGTTTGGGAAGCAGGTTATTTCTAGGGCATGTTATTAGATCTAAGGGATGGAAACAATAAGTGTGAGATTTAAATTGATCTAGGAGGATCTTAATGGCCACTCACCGTGTCCAAGTGTCTCAAAATAGTTTTTTGGCAACTTACTATTTTTAGCAGTTTTTCTGTTCCTGAATTTTTGGGGCCATTTTGACGGCCTAAACAATTTTTTTTTGTGATCGTGAACCTCAATGATATATACAAGCTTTGATTGAGCCCCCTAAATGAAGCTCCTCATCAATACATTTCCAACAAGCTATTGTGCACCCTAAACGAAGATCGTATGCAAAAGTTACGACCCCGGGAAGTTAATGTACTAACTTACCCCAACGGGGCCCACATGACTTTTGGTACTTCATCTCCTAGGGTTAGGTTTTTGGATGTTTAGGGTTTTGGCATTCATTTTTATTGTAAAAAGGCCTTCAAAGCCTCATTTTACTCATATTCTTGTGAATGAGCATATCCGTCACATCTCTTCTCAGAGATAAGCTACCACCATTCTAGCAAGCTTGTTTTTAGTCTACATTTTATGGTTTTCAACATATTTCTTATTTAATATAAGCCAAGTTTTATTGTATCTTTGTTATTTTTCACTGTGTCTCTGTGTTAATATCATAAATATGTGGTTTCATTTCATTCTTCTCATCAATCCGAATCATAAAGATAGATTGGATAGAGCATCCAGCTTCGTATCTTGGAAAGCAAGAGTTACATTTATTTTGAAGGAATATGATCTTTGGGAGATTGTTGACAAAGTAGTTCCTCCACCTACAGATCCATAATATCTGGCAGTTCACCAAAAGAACTAAATCAAAGCTCGATAGTTAATCTTGGATGCAATGAAGGATCATATGATTCCTCACTTATCCAAGAAGAAGACAACCAAAGAGATGTTTGAATCCCTGGTAGGATTATTCTAGACCGATAACATGAATAGGAAGATGGTCTTAAGAAATAAACTCATATCAATGTAGATGTCTATATCTAAAAACATTACCATCTACTTCATGAGGATCACTCAAGTACATGATCAGATTGCAACTATTAGGGAGAAAGTGGATGTCATAGAGATCATAAATGTGGCATTGAATGGTTTTCCCAGGTCATG
This sequence comes from Picea mariana, assembly GCA_032191745.1. Classification (NCBI taxonomy): domain Eukaryota; kingdom Viridiplantae; phylum Streptophyta; class Pinopsida; order Pinales; family Pinaceae; genus Picea; species Picea mariana. Next base: position 5,657 of record JASDQU010321968.1, on the reverse strand, counting down.
GAAAATATTTGTCAAGGGAGTCTACGCTCAGGAAAAAATCCCATGTTGGCAGAGGATTTGGGATGATTTTATCCAGGAAGAGACTCGGTAGGATTCTAAAGCTAGCAAGCAGGGGGTTGAATATGGAGAAGACAACCTATCTCTGGTCAATTAGGCAAAGAAGAGAAAAGGAAAATTTTCCAAGGGTAACAGTGAGGGGGAAATATCATAACCAAGGAAAAAGGACTTGAGTAAAACCAAGTGATTCATGTGCCAAAAGAATGTGAATTTAGCATCATAGTGTCCATATAATAATAATGGGAAAGGGAAGACACATACATCATCATTAGAAAAGACACAACTAGATGAGTTTACAATTTTGAGAAGGACTTCTCACTAGTCTCCTTCCTATCTACCAGCACCAACATAAGGAGTGCTTGGTACTTGGAAAATGGTGCATCATGTCACATGATAGAAGAATATAATCTATTTATAAGTCTAATGGAGAAGAACTCAATGATCCATGTGGATCTTGGTGATGATTCCAAGTATGCACTAAAGGGAGAGGAAACTATCCGATTTTAGCTTGAGTAGGAGGCTTGGTGGAGGCCCAATATGTTCTTTATGTACCAAAATTGAAGAAGAATTTTCTCTAGGTCTCATTTTTGGAGGATAGGGGATTTTTTCGTCATTTTAGAGAAAGGGAAAATACTCATACATCCAAAGGGATCTAGAACTAACACAACATTGAGCATTGGGATCATAGAGGAAAAGTTATACAAGTTGTAGGGAAAGCTCATTTGCAGGTTTAAGAAGATCTTGGATCTTATCCATTCATATGTGAATGGACTGATGTTAGTGGCATAGGATGAGGAGCAGAAGGCTTTGAAGGGAGAACAAAGTTGAGAGACAAATAGAAAAATAGGATCACAAAGAAATAAAACAAAATAAATGTGGAAATAAAACACATAAGATACACAATACAATAGAGACACATATATGTGTGGTTCACCCAGTGTGGGCTACGTCCACCAGAGAAATTTCCAAGTCCTTCCTTTTTTATTATCTAGAAAATGAAGGGATATAACCTACAACACACCTGTTATAACTTCCTTTTATTTCCCTCACAGTCTCTCTCTCAGAATACAATATTCACTCACATACCTAGCCTCAATACAATTCCCTCATAAAAGAGGGTTTTCTTCTAGGTAAAAAAAACCTAACATAACTTCTACCATCCGATCTGCAACCTTATAATGAACGGTCTAGATTGACTATGAAATTACCATATTGTACTTGCCAATTTTCCCAAAAACATATCTTCGAGGGAACTGTCCCTGAACCCTTGCAATGGGGGGGGGGGGGTCTAGAATTTATCGCCTACCTGCCAATGAGAGATGTGGGAGGGAAATCCCCCCCACACCCCCCATCAAGAAATGGGGTCCAAACGCAGCTGAAACAATACCTCTGAATCAGGAAAGTAATCAGGCTCCACAACCAACAAACTCCCACTTGGATACTGATCACAACAAATCCATTGTTGTTGTACCTATTGGACTATGATCCACCTTGGACCTGGAAAATTTCTCATCTTCACCTTCATGCTTTAAGGCCAATTTAAATTGAGCATGAAGTGAATTTCTCTCTAGTTACTACCTTTGTTAACATGTCTACGAGATTATGGCTAGTATGTATCTTTTCCAACTTTAGTTTTTCATCTTCCAAAATGGATCATATGAAATGGTACCTGAGCTGCATATGCTTAGTATTAGAATGGAAGGATGCTTTCTTTGCAAGATGAATGGAACTTTGGCTATCACAGTACAACCTTCTATTCTCCTATTGCTTTCCCAATTCCTTCATAAACCTCTCTAACCAAATAATCTATTTACTAACCTCTGTAGCATCAACATACTCTTCTTTCATTGTTGTGTTGGATTACTAAGAGGCGGGTGAATCAGTAATGGAAAATTATAGTACTTTTAACCACATTTTATTCTTCAATAATATTCAACAGTTTATCATTAGCATCAATATATCATCAATAGTATAATCATAAACAACATCACATCACAATAGATACAAAGTACACCAATATTTACATGGAAACCCAAATGGGAGAAAAACACAGAATGATATTCTTATATATTAATCAAAAGAAAACATTCATTGGAAGCACCAACTTCCGATTCTCTAGTTGCAACTGGGAGGCTCCAACCCCCTATTATTAGGTTCCAACTTGAAGGAAGCTACAACTCTCTGATTCTATGGATCCAACCAGAAGGAAGATACAACCCCCTAGGTTCTCCGGCTACAACCACCTTTCCTTTCCTCATCCAAGCACCCTGTAATATAAATGTAGACCAACTGTCGCTATCACAAACTCGACCACTGTCTCTTTGTCTCTATCACTATCACTCTCACTCTGTCTCTGTCACTTTCTCTATCACTGTCACATCAACATGTATGTCCTTATTAACCAACTATACATGTACCATACCATGCATCAAGTGTATATCAATATACATACTATCCCATACATCAATCATGAACCAAAAGATACATCAACAATGAATAGTGAATCATGAACTAGAGAATCAACCATGTATAACATGTGCCATATACCATATCATCAACCATATGCATATTTGTACCATATCATCAATGAAGTATCTCAAATATTCCATGCATGCCCCTCAGGCATAAATCACCATACAACATGGATATCCCTTGACCATATACAATCAACTCAAGGATGTGATCTATAAGAACCATATCAATGATGTACCATACATAAGAATGTTTCTCACTCAACCAACTAACTAGCATATACCATATCCAAGTACAAGACCAACTATACCAAGAATTCCTCAAGCATTCACAACATCACAAGAAAATATAATCATCAAAATAAACTAATAACCATACCATAACTTATGTAGTTGACATGAAACTATAGAATGTTGACCTGTGAACTTTCTTTCAGATTCTGGGGACTTGGCACCAACATCTATTCAAACCTTGATTATCTTTTTACAGATATGTGAACTTCTATTCTACAACCTGCAGATATATGTGCTTTCCTTCACTGCAGCCCACATACATCAGCACCATTTTGACCTACAACTCATATATACGTCAAAAACTAGGGTTTGTTTCAACCCCAATACATTCTCCTTTGACCTTCCTTTGCTACCTCGAAAAAATGTCATCACAACCTTAGCAAAAGATCGCTAGTTCACAAGATAGATAATCAGTGAATGAGTCTGTGAGTGTACATATGAATGAGTCATTGAGGTGCTTATATACTCATGCTAGGTAAATCTTCTACTTAATTTATGGCTTCTAGGGTTTTATAGTTACAACAACTTTTTTTTTTAACAGAAACTGGTGAAATGTGTATTAGTTGTGTGGAAGAACCCACTGGATTTACAAAAAAATGGTCCATATAGACCTTCGAGTGTTACCACTTAGAAAGATACTTTTACAAAAATGGGGATTAATTTTGGAACAGAGTTTGAAACATCCCCCTTGCTTAACAAAATTTTTGAAAGTAGAATTCCCCAGATAACTACGAAAGTAGATACCGTTGATGCATATTGTAAGACAAAACATTAAGAAACCAAATCTTAGTTACCCTTCTCCATTTTGACATGTTGCATGTCCACCATATTTTTTGGGTGTGTCTCATTTAGGTCAGGGATCTGGTTGACTAAGTTTGACTGAGCATTCCTTGAATTTTCATGTTTCTCTTCTGGATTTTTTGGAGGTGGTTGTGTACCTTCTAGTTGCTCTAATATTCACTGCAATGTCTCCAATTTCATGAGGTTGTCCTCTAGCTAGCTTCGTTGAGCATATCTCTCATCCTAGATATTTTCAATCATAAGTTTGTACTGGGAAAGTGTTTCCATTTCGAATGCTCTGTTGGGTTCAATTGCTCCAAGGTGCACTTTGATTCTGCTACACCCACCACATTCCTCTTCCCATGATTCCTCAGCCCAGCTTCCTGAATCCACTGGAGCTTTGTTACCTTGTGTTAAGCCCTAATATTGGCTCATTAACCCTTAATTGGGGCATATTAGATTAGTAATGGTATTTTATTTATGTCGGCTTTAGGCCATTAGTTGTAATTTAGATCAGTAATTTTATTTTAATTATGTTGGCTTTAGGCCATTATTTGTAATTATACCTCCTAGTCTCCTATATATACCAAGGAGACATTTTCATTTTGAATCATCTTGTACTTGAACATTTAAGTGGGGT
>JASDQU010321966.1:0-13065 GCA_032191745.1 Picea mariana | reverse complement strand
TTTAGCTCAGATCACTTTCTCTTTGGTTTCCTTACGAGACCTTAGAGCGGCCAACGGAGCCGTTAAACTCGTCAGGGTGGTCCATACCAAACGGCTTGGGTTATTTAGACAACTCCGGACTAGTTCCACTCTCCCAGTTGACGGACGGTCAGTTTCGCCCGTCAACAGGGTCCAAGCATATTAAAATAACCCCTACATGATCCTTCCAATATAGAACATGATCAACAATGCAATATCTAACTGCTTTGAGTTTTAAATCCCTCATATTAGTCTTCTCAAGTCCAATAGGAGGCTTCAAAGTCTGCAAGAAATATATGAGGTCCTTGTACCAACTACTTTGTGTCAATTTTAGGCTAATATGTGAGTTGTTTCTAGAAATATCATTTTGTTGATATACATAATCTTCATTCATGAAATTAACCCCGAGTTCCTTACAATTTGATTCAACTAACAATATGGATAAACTTTATCCTTTCACCAGCTTGGTATGTTTCATCTGAAGATCAAACTCCAGAATTTTGGCAATCCACTTACTCCTATTTCCATATATGTCATGCTAAATTAGAATTGATTTAACAGAGCTTGAAGGAACATAAGAAATAATTATGGAATGTAGAAGATATACTCTGAAATATTTGAGGGATTTGACCAAAGCATAATCTTGCTTCTCCATGATGTCACATCTCACATCAAAATCTCTCAAAGACCCGTTGAAAAAAGAAATAGGTTACTCCATTCCATCTAATTTTTTTCTGAAGGAGGACAACCACTAATGTATCATTTGAGGAAAAATAAAATATCATAAATTCTTTTGAATAATCAGGGTTTATAAGAACAAGTGCCTCAGACAATGCTTGATTAATTTGATCAAAATAATTCCTATCTTCAAGTGTCCATTTTACCTCATTCCCCTTTATCAGCATGGATTTGATAAACTTAACTAACTCAACAAAATTGGAAATGAATCTTCTCAAGAAGTTTACCTTACCCGAGAAGGACTGGATCTCTTTCTCATACCTAGGGAGAGACAAAGTCTTGATGGCCTCTACTCTACTTGGGTCAATTTTTACCCCTTCAACTGAGACGATATGTCCCAACAACTTACCTTCCTTCGTAAAAAAGAGGGACTTCTTTGGATTAAGTGACAATCCAAACGTTTTGCATTTCCAGAATACCTTCTCCAAATGTTGATAATTCTCTTGATCATATTTTGAAAATACTGTGATGCCATCCAAGTATATCACCACAAACGTATATTTTTCCAATAAAAGTAATATCCATTGCACGATGAAAGGTTTCCCCTGCATTCATGAGATGAAAGGGAATCTTGGCATACATGAATGCACCCCAAGGAGTTTTGAATGTTGCCTTTTCTCTGTCTTCAGGAAAAACACAAATCGGATTGTAGCCTGGAAATCCATCAATCATGGACATCCTAGTTGAGACTGTCACCGTTTGCAAAATATGCTCCATCTTAGGCAAGGGGTATTTATCTTTCCTAAAGCACTTGATTAAATTTCTTAAATCAAAACAAAGTTTGATTTATCCATTATTTTTCCTAACAGGGACAATATTAGCTATCCACTCAGAATACCTCAAAGGTATGATGATCTGAGCATCAAGAAAATTTTTGACCTCCTTCTCCATGATGGGAAACAACATAGGATTGATCTTCCTTAGTTTCTGTATAAATGGTTTGGTATCATCCTTCAAATGTATTTTGTGCTCAATAATCACTGTATCATAAGTTTGAAAATAATCATACTTCCAAACAAAGACATCAAAAAATTCCTTTAACAATTTGATATACTCATCTCTTTGTTTTTCTGAAAAACTATTAGACATCTTGATATACTTGGGATTTTCATTAGTACCTAGATTGCACTCTGTAAAATCAACATCTTCATTTGAACCTCTCACTTTTACAACCACATCATTACTATCAAATAATCTCTCCAAAGGAATCAATCCCTTGGGAATATGGTTTCTAGGAAACTGGAAAATATTGTATTCTGCAATCTTGTTCAGGAATTTATCAACATGAGGATTGCTTTGATCATCTAGGTCTTGATCAATGTGAAGAGCAAAAAAATCCTCTATTGTTTCCAGAAATATTTTTGTTTCAATATCATCTTCAAAAATTGATGTAGGGGCATTGCTCCACCTCAACAATGCACCAACATTCCATCACATCAAAGCGCATTCAAGGAGGGGAGAGGCGTAGTCCTCTCATTTTTCCCTCAAATTTAAATTTTAAATGTAATTGAACCATATTAAATGTTGTAAGGCTGGAAGAGCCGAGTTGATGCCTTTGTACAGGTAGTAGATGAAGTCTCCTTTATTAGGCTTGAGTTGTACATATATCGAGCATCTCCTCATATCTGAAGTGTTTATGTTCATTCAATGTAATCTGCCTCAGTAGATAGGAGTTATAAATGGTGATTAGACACCACTAGTGTAGCTTGGAGGGAAAGATCAATGAGCCCCTCTTGTATAAATATTTGTAACATATTCACAGTAGAGGCTGCTGAAGTTTGAGATAAAATTCATTGTAAGCCAAGGAGAGGAGAGAGTCGAGACTTAGTTGTAGTCTGAGCCTACACCCATTGTAAAAAGACATTCATGTTAATAAAAATATAGTAGTTTTTCCTGGATATGATTACGTGTATGTCTCCCTATGTTTAATTAATTTTATCTATGTGTTTATGTGTGCATATGTTGTAGATGTGTTTGTGATAGGTTTGCATTTGCAGGGATAGATAGAATTCTATGTCTGTGAGTTTGTTGGATTATTTTTGGGTTCTTTAGGCTAGTGAAAGGAGTGCACGATAGAGTCTTGGAAACTCAGTGAGCCAAAACAAGGAGTGCTTATTTGAAATTTGCTTCGCGTTTAGAGGAAAACGTGCTAGGAGGGAACACCAAAATAGTTTATAGACTCAGAGAGGAGCCTCAAGGTTACTAAACACCTTGGAGGAGATATTATGCATAGGAGGAACATATAACAAAACTTTTTAAGATTCTGTAGAGCTCTGCCAGGTGGGAATTGAGCAGGTGCAAGTGTGCCCAAGAGAACTCTTCTTCAAGTTTAGAGAGAAGAGAAGTGTCAAGGAGAATACACCCCAGAGTTACTAAACACTTTGGAAATATGTCTAAGGAGAGATACTTCATAGTTGTTGAACACTCTGAAGGAAAGGCTTAGCAAGGAGTGCTTCAAGAAGGTGCAATAGTGCATAGAACCAACACCTTCTGAAGTGTTGGGAGAGGTTGAAGGAACCAGAGTTGTGGAACACTATAGGGAAAGGAGATTTTCAAGTGTGCATTGAGAGGATGCAAGGAGTGCATCAATGAACCTGAAAGATCTTAGGATTCAAGAGAAGACATGTGCAAGGATTGCACCAGGCCAACATTTAGACAAAGTGTTGAAAGTCTGAAGCCACCTGAAGGCTCAATCGAGTGCAAAGACTGTGCAGAGGTGTGTAGTTATTCCAAGTTCAAAAGATCAAGAGGAAGAGAATTGGGTTTATAGGAGGGCACGCCATAAGGTTAAGAATTAGAGGAGATTCAAGTGCAAGTTTACATGTGTTGTCAGAGTGGACGAAAGCTCGGGAGGAAGAATGACAAGAAATATTCAAAGGAAGGAGTCCCTTAAGGTTTCCAAAAATCAGTAAATTGAGATCCATCCGAGAGGGACTAGGATTGTCTGAGACTGTTAGATCTGGGGGGGAGTTGCATGGAATTTGACTGAGAGGTGTTTCAGCATTTCAGAGTTCGCGACATTTCAAAGTATTGAAAGGTGTGATCGCCAAAGTTGCGAGGTGAATCTTAACCTTTGGCTATGAGGAGATGCATGGAAATAGATTAGAGAATCCAGGAATTTGAGGCACGAAGGAAGTAAAAATGGAGTAAGTGAAGTTTCTCGAAGTAGAAAAACCTGAAGTACAGTTGGACCAACAGATCTAGGAATACACGTGGCAGAGACCTGTGGATTTGAAGAAAGGTGCTCCAGGAGGAACTAGAGGAGGAAGTTGTAATATCTCTGGAGTCTAAAGTGGAGAAGGGATTGGCCCAAGGTTATAGCTCATGTTCATAGAGGAGAAAGAGTATAGTGTGAAATATTACTCACGAATAAGTGTTTCCAAGCACTAGAGAGAGGGGTTGCAACTATTTCTAACTTGCAGGTGACATCAAGGGGAACTGTCTGTTAATTAATTGTCCAGGGTCTTTTGAAGGCCCGAAGAGATAATTCAGTTCAAGAGTTGAAGATCCAAGACCGAGAGGTCGTAGAATCCCCAGGAGCGAAGGGGGGGTTGTGCATCAAAAACCTTCCAATGTTTGACATTGTCAGGTATAGAAGGCTTATACTTTACTTCAACATCATACTTGAGCTTAGGAGGTAGCTAGAATTTAAAGTTACTAGCAAAATCAGCTAGAGAATCAACCAATGTACTCTCTTCTCTAGGAACAAATGATATGTTAAAAGATAGAAAGAAATTGTCAATAAGATCCCATACCTCATTCCTGTAAATCCTCAACCTGGGATGTTTTTCTTGATATATATTTATTACCTAATGTACAATTAACTCTGCATCTCAAAAGACTGATAACTCTTCAATTTTCATATCTTTAGCAACCCTCAGCCCCAAAACTAGGGCCTCATACTCTGCAATGTTTTTTGTGGTTTCAAATTCTAAATTGAAAGACAAAGTTATGAATTCTTGAGAGGGGTAAATGAAAATAACTCCAACACCAGTGTTATCTTTAGAAGATGCCCCATCAATTTTTTTTTCCAATTTTGAGAACCTTGTTTGACTATTTCACGTGTCGTTGGTGATGGATTTCTTATTTCCAAAGGTGGATAAGGAAGATCCGTGAGTTGTAGAATGATAGATCCCAAATCAGTGTCAACAACATAAACAAGATGGTTTGTGGGATTAATTTCATCACTAATAATATAAGCTAGTTGTGCTTCTCTGTAAAACCTTATGTGGATTCAACCTTGTATGTCTACCTTTGGGAGCCATAATTGAACTTTGGAGTCACCAGGTTCAATCTACATTCTTTTTCTTACTGATTAATGTGCACCATAAAAAGTAGTAATTTGTCTTGTCATACAACCCAGGAATGTGTATTCAATCCGTTCCCTGACAACAAAACCAAAAATGTTAGTACTAAGAGCCACACTTAGACTGATGTAAGTGAAAGCCTAGTACCCATCAGAATACAAAAGGTAAGTGCTTATGATAAGGTGTCAAATGGATGAAAAAATCAGAAAAAGAATGTCAATTACAACTTACTCCATACAATATGTACCAACAAACAAGGCTTTGAGTAACTTGGATCGGGATTTAAAAAATAAGGTGAGTAGGTAGAACACTGAATGAGACAAATGTAATATGCATATCATCTGCATCATGTAGTATTAAAAAACATATGAAGAAAACCCTATGAAATAAGAACTTCTCATAATCAAAGAGAAAACTCTGATATAATTATAAATAGTATCACAACAGATCCTTCATTACAACAAAGATACAATCCAACCAAATGAATCATTCAATAGGCTATAATCATAATTAGACAACAATGAGATGATAAGGAACTAGACTGATTTCTATTATCCAAAGTGTCTGTTGGCAACCAATTCACATTTTTCCACTGTCTTATAAGCTGCCTACACCAATGTTTTACAAACATCAACTTTTTCGTCGCAATTCTCAAATAAACGACACTTTTATTTTCGCGACATTTGCACATCTACCTTTGTTTTTTTTTTGTTTTCATGACTGTAAGTGTGAAAACTTGGTCTTTCGAAGTCGCATTAAAATCATTATTGAACTGTCGTTATCTTGCTGGTTGATATGCCTATTGAGCTTACATGTTACTTATCATTATACATCTTACAAAACTCTTTTGATCTGCACTCATTGGGCATTCTTTGACTGATTATGTATTTTCATTTCATTAAATTGCGATGCACTGACAGTTGAATTTACATGTGCTTTGATTAGATTTACTTGATCATTGGTTCCATTAAAATATATAGGTGTTATGGTTAAACCCTTGATTTATATTTCATTTGATATAACACCTAGTTTCAAAACGCATTGGTACCTCGCTTAAACTCTTGATATGAATTGATACATCGCATGTGATATAGTCAAATATTGGTATTGGTTTCAATTTGTAAGTTTGGTTTAAAACTATGGCATAACTTTGATTGTGCGTGTTGTTTTATGCACTTACCATTTCATTGGTCGGCCAAGTGATATGATTGTTGAACTATACTATAATGGGTAGAACAACCATAAGCACTAGCGGTTGTACCATTAGCAATAACTATTATGCATGGCAGAATTAAGCTCCACCACCTTCACACGATGTCATTTATGCCTATCAATATCCCTGTTTCACCTTTGTTAGCTCGGGTAACCTTTCGTGCACTCTGCTCCTGTGTATTCTATGACCCAAACACTGGCTTGTTCACCATGTGCTCGGCTCCATGGCACCGGTGGTGTGAATCGAGCCGAATGATAGCCAAGCCTTGCTTCTGTTCGACAATGCCCGGAAAGACTTGGAGGATAACGGTTGGCTTACCTTCGTGCGGAGGTTTGAGGGTTTTAATATAGCTGTGGCACAACATTTCACCCTGAATTTTGATGGCTGTAGAGCCAAGGTGGGTGAAATTCAGTTGGAAATCAATGAGGAATTTATTAGTTCTGCTATAGGGTTACCTGCCACGGGCCAGCATTGGTTCAAAAATTTGAAAGTGGAAGAGGTTCCATGGCCGCTACTGTTTGTTTCGTGAAAGGTCACATCTTGTGACAGAGGTATGCCCATCTCCATGCTTAAACCATAATGGCATGACCTTTTGATAATAGTTAAACAATTCGTGACCTGTGAGGGTCGATATGGACTCGTTTTTCTCTACCACCTGTGTTTGTTAATGAATTTTATGGGATACCCGTTGAATATGCCCTTTTACTTCTAGCGTAGCCTATATAAAATGTCGAAAAGGTTTAAAAGGGAGAAGGCTGATAGTAGCCTATTCCACCATGGACTAATTAGACTTATCATTGTTCATTACTTAAGTCTCCACGGTGATAGTTGGTGAGCTTTTATCGTTCGAAGTGGTTTTGATGATACAAAGCCTATCCAAATCGACAAGCCTGTGGTGAATGAAACCAAGGTCGGGCCACTCGTGCCCTTCCATGTCCTACTTCCCTCTCCTAAACCCTCAGTCGACCCTAATGTTGAATTACCAGATGTTATAACTGAGAAGGTCGAGGCTATAGAAAAGCCTATGAGCAAAAAGGCCAAGGCAAACCCTACTGTTGATGCCAAGGGTAAAAAGAACGCTCGGATTATTTTGAGGATGGCTAGAAATAAACCTAAACCCATTGCTGAGCAGAAGCCCATATTCCTTAATGAGGATTCGAACTCTGACATAGAACGCTTCTTAGCCAGTGAGTACCCTTACTCACAGGGTCTGTGCTCCGAGCCACCTTATGATTTCATTTCTAATCTGCCCCCTTGCTTAAAGAATAATCCTAGCTACCCTGGAATCAAATTACCTAACGAAACCCTCGGCAATGTAACCAAACCCTCACCTGCACTTTCGAAGCCAACACACTCGTCCTGTGACCACTGTGATTTATGGTTGGAACGATACTATATAGACGTTCCACTACTTCAATCGAAAATCCAATCGCTAGAAAATCAAGTTGCAGTATTGACCAGTCAACGAGACAAACTTCAAGCAACTGATAGGAAGCAGAGGACTACTGGTTCCATCGTTTTTAAGAATGTGGAATTGTCTACAGCCGTAGTCAACTCCAAAATGTCATGACCAAGCCATCTGCTCATCATACAGGTATGAATTTTCTATCAATTTCATTTTGTGAATTCCTAGGATTAATATAATGATTTGAATTTGGTTTTTGAATAGCTCTGTTTATCCTTTGAAATGGCTCTATCACAATGTGTTCATCCTGTACATTGTTTTTGCTTTGCTAAAAATAAATGATGCTTTGATTTGGATGCACGATTCACTCATGCCCAGTTTAGTCACTGATAGATTTTTATCGGATTTGATTGGTTTTCGATTGGATTTGATTTGATCGTTTGTTTGATTGAGTTAACGAAATCGATGGTTTGCTTTAGATTGGATTTTTTTTATCCAATATGAACAGGAAGTTTTTCATGCTAGATTTAGAATGCGATCATTTTTTGATTTGATTTCGTTATGGATAGTTTGTATGTTGTGATTCTCGAACGATTTCATGAGTATGGTTGTTACGATATTTTAATATGCTGTGTCATGTAATCTTCTAGAACAGGAATACGACTCTGTTCAACTCTGATTTGGAAAGAACGACTCTGTTTTTCATGAAAACAATACTCTCATTTAAGCCTGTGCGAATGATATTCACACCCGAATCATGGAACGGTTTTGATCCACGACGACTGTGTTAAACCCCAGCTGTTCGATTCACTTGATTGGATTGATGTGTATCTTCAGTTAGTTCGATCAATTTTATGAGTTGTATTCATATCAAAAATAGACTTGATTGCAGCTCTGTTAATTTTAATTTTCAAACGAGTTTGTTAACTTAGACCGACTTATGTTATTCCTGTCAAATTCGTATAAGGAAATTCGGGTAATACTCGCTTCAAAAGAATCCAAGAAATAATTTCGTGAATGATTTTGTCTGCCCCAATTTGCAATAACAAACAATCGGATAACTCTTACGGACTCTATTACCAACTGATTGATTCTGTTATGATTTCATTTGAGTTGATTTACGCGCCAGTTTTGAGTTAATTCGCTCATGGCATGGATCGTTTGTTATGTTAATACAGTTATGTCAATTTGAAAATGATCTTGTTTGGATTCGATCGCATCTCCTATTGATGAGGCAGCATAACAATTGCTTGCGATTTGTTTTAATCGATTTCTGTTTGATATGAAATGATTTCATAACTGCTTGATTATGATTTTGTTCACCCGATTTTGTGATAACAAACGAAACAGAGTATATGCATCTCTGTGGTCATTTGATTTTAGTTTTGTTTTGATCTCAAATTAGTATAACAATCTTGATTTGAATGATACGTTTGTCTTTCGAATAGTTACTAGTTACTTGTTATTAGTTGAATTTAATTCTTAAATGTTTTGAATTGATTTCAATGTTGATTCTGTGTCTTATTTAGACCAGCTACAAAATCGCAAGATTCTGTAGCTAGTCTATAGAATTAGATTTTTTATCATTTTATTAATAAAATACCCTTCTAACTTGTCCATTTTTAACCCTTTTCAGGTACATCCGAATTGCATTGGATATGCTGGACAATCTAGGGGATATTTGTGTGTTTAGTTTTATTTTAGGTTCCTAGTTTAGTTAAACTTGGGATATATTCCCAGATTTTATGTAAACAGTTTTGATAACTTCCACAGGGATGTTTTACCCTGTGGAAAACCTTTAAATACTTATTATTTTTTGTAATAAGGGCCATCCTCATTAGTGAGAGAACCAGGCTATGGATTCCTGATACAAACTGAGACAGGAGTTGATGTTCTGCTACAACTTTTGCTTTCATAATATCAATGTTTTGTTTCAAGTTTATGCATGTCATTTGTAATTGATTATAGACTACTTTAGCTATCATAGTTTATTGCAGAATGATTTGATTTAATTAATGCGATCCATGTCTGATTTCTTTCATTACTTTAAAAATACAGCAATTACTTTGTTCAGTTAATGAATGACAGATTTCTCTTCTTCATCAATTGAATTATTTTGTATAAGTCTTTGCATACAGATTTATCTAATGGTGAAGATTTATAAATGATAAGATTCTCGTAAATTTTATGTCTTGTTTGTCCTGTAATCATATTTCAAGAGCACTGCAGCTTATCGTTTACGACAAGTTTCGGTATAATTCAGTGTGGGTTTCCTCCCTCCGATCAGCTGAGAAAATCATCATACGCAAGACAAACCTGGAGTGTTTCTCCAGGTCAGTTTGTTATTTATTTGTTTGTTAGTATAATATTAGTAGTTTAGTTAGATATATGTTTAGTTAGATTTGTAGTTAGAATTAGTTTATTAGTTGCTTAGTTTAGTTAGTTTTGTTTTATTTTCTGTTCATAAAATTATAAAATCAACAAAAAATATCTTTCTCTGTCTTAGGGCAGAATGCAAATGAGTTTTTCAGGTTTTATTTAAATATGTAAATTGTAGATATTGTACATTTTGTGAATAAGTTTTATTTCCATTAGTAGTTAGATAGTTAATTAGTTAGAGTTAGTATAGTAGTAGTTAGTAGATTGTATATAGAATAGTTAGTTTAGTTTATTAGTTAGATTAGTTTAGTTTGTTTTAATAGTTAGTTTTAATCAGATTAGTTTAGTTTGTTTTAATTGTTATTGTTAGTTAGATTAGTTATTGTAGATTAGTTTTCTTTTGTTTTATTAGGACCCTAGATCGGCTAACGGAGCCGTTAAACCCGTCAGGGTGGTTCATCCCAAATGGCTTGGGTTATTAGACAACCCCGGACCGGTTCCACTCTCTCAGTTGACGGACGATCAATTTCGCCCGTCAACAAATGGCGCTAGAAGGAGGGCCTGAATTTAATTAATGGCATGAGGCAGTCGCAAGAATCCTCCACCACCTAATCGCTCACCTATAGTGACTAGAAGCCATTCAAATGATAATATTCCCCCCCAAACAACAACCACATCAATCGACGATCCACAGATCATAGTTGAGCCAACAACCCCTAATCCTATAGGTGGTGACATACAAGAGTTTGTCCGTCAATATCTTATAAAAACACATAGTGCCTTAGCCTGTTTGAGGCAACCAAACCGTCCGTGGGGTCAACCTTTGGACTTCTCTGATATTAGAGAACAATTAGGTGACACTAACCTCACTGTGAATCCTTCAGATGCAATCTTAAATCCTGTTGCAGGAGGATCTGGGATACCTCCTTCACCACCTCCATCATCTCCTTCCTCTTCCAGAGGAGATTCCTCTGACGAAGGCAATTCCCCTTCTTAGCCTTCCACACCCACTACACCAATGGAAAATCAGAATAACCCTGTTAGACCCTGGCTTGATCAAGATGCCATAGCCATACCCGGAGCTCAGCATCCTTTACCTAAACACTCAGAGAAATGGCTTTCCAAGTTTGACCTTGACTCAAAACAGATCGCTGAAGATCACATTAAAAAGTTTATGTTAGCCATAAGACTCCGCAATGTTGAACATGAAGACGTTGTCTGTAGGTTGTTCCCATATACTTTCGAGGGTAATGCATCCACATGGTACTTTGCCCAACAACCCCATACCATCGTGTCTTGGGAAAAGTTTGAGTCATGCTTTTTGGAAAAGTTCGGAGATGGTAAGCCTCTAGAAATCCTAGTCATGGATCTTTCTAGCTTAAGAATGAACCCAAAAGAAAAAGTTAAAGACTTTAATCAAAGATTCTTGACACTTAAAAACCGAATTCCTACCGATTCTATGCCTGCTGAGAGTCTTATAATAGCATACTACATTAAAGCTTTGCATCAAAGCATAGCTATTTGGGTTCAACAATCTAAGAAAGAAACGTTGTTAGAAGCCTTCGAGGAGGCCAGCCAGATCGAAAAAGACATACTTGGTCTTAAAGACTCTACTAGCAATGAAACTGAGACTAGTTCCTCTTCCAAAAAGAAGATCGAAATCCTCCCCAGACCCAATCAAAGTAAAACACAACCTGGAAATTCTGATTTGGAAAACTTAACTAAAGTTGTTCAAAAATTGTCAAATCAAGTTATAGACTTGAAAAGGTCGACCGAAGAAGCTTCCTCGAGCAAAGTTCCTTACAAACCCCCTTTCCGGAAGCCTTTTCCCAACAACCGACCTGACCCAACCACCGAAGGCTTAAATCTAGAAAGTTTGGAATGTGCCCTTCAAACAATTCTAGAAGCCCAAGATAACTTGATGCCTCCTAAGATCCCTGAGGAGGTAGTTGAACAAGAGACAGTTCAAGAAGAAGAGTCTTCTCCAAAAATTTTTGGACACTTCTCGGATAGCATCTTTTAAGCTAACTTTGAGACAGTCCATCCTTATAATACTAGGAGTAAGACAACAAACAAACCTTTAACCGAAAATACTACAATTTCGCCTCCAAAGCAATCTAAATCAGCTGAGACCAAACAGAGTAATGTGAACCCCAACTTAGATTATGATGTTGTTGAAGATATTAAAAAGTTGAGGGCTAACATTTATATTTATGAGTTATTGAATTTTCCATTTCTGCTTCAAAAAATGTTGCAAAATATCTCGGAGAATGGAAAAAATGGTAACTCTAATGGTAACAAGGTTGTGTAGAACAAAGCTCCCCAGAAGACTTCCACTAAAAACAATCATGATCCTCAAGATAAAGTAAGCCTTCCTGTAAGTAATGTAAATAATGTAAATAATGTAGATAAAGTAGCCGTAGAAACTGCGAGTAAAAAACCATAAGCTACTACTCTTAGTACTCGCAAAAATGTACCTCCGTTTTTGTTAACCTTTGAAATCTTTAATAGAAACGTGTAAAATTGTATGGTAGACTCAGGAGCGTCATCCAATGTGATGTCGTGGTATGTATGCCAGAAGATTAACGTATAAGTTGAACCATATACTTTAAAAATCATACAACTTGATCGGACAAATGTCAAAGTTGTAGGCGAACTAAAGAATGTGCTTATTAGATTATCGTCTAACTCCAAGGTTCATCAAGTTATTGATATAATCATTGTGGATATTCCAGAAGTGTATGGTCTGTTTTTAAGCAGGGACTGGTCTGAATAGCTACATGGTTATTTCGCGACAGATTGGTCCCATCTATGGCTTCCAAAGAATGGCAAGCCTAATAAAATCAAAGTAAATCGTGAGCGCTACCTTAAGTTCACGGTCATTGATTTGAACGATCCCAACGAACCGTATACACCTTCTGCTAATTCACCCGAAGTACAAGGGATGGACACCTTCTTCGGCAATTTCATGGTTGAGGCTTCACCTATCACCAATCCAGAACAAC
>JASDQU010321965.1:0-12536 GCA_032191745.1 Picea mariana | reverse complement strand
ATTGTGCCTTTGTTTTCTTGCGTGCACCTGCTTCCTGTGCAGTTGGTCTCTTAGTTCCCCCTGGTTCCTGTGTGATGGGGTTTGGGGCAGTTTCATGTGCTCCCTCAACTTATTTCCGTTGTCCATTGGTCGGATGAGTGGTTTTTTTCTTCCCCTTCTGGGTCCCTGGATGCTCTGAGCCGTCGTCTGCCTGGGTTGACTTGCTTTGGCCCGTTCTTCATTTCTTTGGTACTGGGATTTGCGGAGGCTGTGTTTTCGTCTGTGTAGCCCCTCCTTCTGCTGTTTGTTCCGATACTTCTCTGGGTATGGTTGGGATCTTCCATTCATCCATCCATTCGCTGATGATCATATCGATATCACCCTCAGTGATGCAGTAGCACATTTGTAGCCATTGTTTATCCGGATCCTACCTTGGTTGTATCCAAATGGCTTGTCGTCTGGCCTAGAAATTGGTGATGTCCCCATATTGTGCAACAGCCTCTGGTGTTATTCTCCATGCTCGGTTGATGGCTTCCTGTATGTCCCATAGGTATGCTTCAAATACGATTCCATTCTCCCTCTTATGCTTGGCCTATGGCGCGGATCTCAGTACACGATATCTTTCTCCCGCTGGATGTGGTGTGGTACAAAAGGTGACATGTTCTGGTTCTCGCCATCCCATGAAGGCTATGAGGGTTATCAGCCATGAGTAATGAAATTCTGTACCTGCGTCCTGCGCGTCTTTGCAGTCCACTTGGAACAAGTTTGATAAGTATGGCACCCAACTCATGGAGGTGCCTTCTGCGCACTAAGTTACAACAGCGATGAATCCTGTCGGTACTTCTTCTTTGCGGAATTTTCTTAGAAGTTTGCAGGCTAAGATCTTTGTGCCTAATTGTGTAGCTGCATTGTTGATCCGTTTGATTATAATACCTCTTGTTCCCCTATCGGTACCATATTTCTTCTTCATTTCTTCTGCCAATGTTTTTTCCTTGGATTTATCATCCAGAATCAGCACGGGATCCATACCTCAGGTGGGTAGTCATGTTATCTGCGCGATAAGTTCCACAGTTATAGGGACAGGTTTGTCGAGCCATATATCCCTTCCATGCGTCACTGCTAATAGTTGCTTGACGCATGCTGTCACGTATTGGCCTCTGCCAAAGTGTGGTATCTTCAACAATCCTAAAATTCATGTTCTGTCCAGTCCAATTGCCCACTGGTGTGGTTGACTGATCGTTTCCCCAAGTTGGTTCATGACTATTTTCTGCATAAATATCTGTGGTGTAAGCTCTGGATATTTGGTTTCATCTGATACGTCATGATCAAAATACTTGCGCTTTCCGACGTGACCTAATAGTTGCGGGTCTACTTGTGATCCCTTGGTATGCGTTGTAGCACGATTTATATTGTTGGTTTCTTGTGAGGTGAACTGGGTATCTGAACTCTGTCCTGTTGCTATGTTGGTTGGTTTGAAGTTCCAGCAATTCCCAGTTATCCCCCTGTCATCCACTTTGGCCAAGCCCAAGTAGTTCCAGCGGTCTCCTCTGTTGGTTGACCTAAGTCGGGTGCTTGCGTTCCGTCTGGTTTCTGTTCTACTCCCAGGTGTTGTGCCATTTCGTTCATGTCCATGGCTGCTTCAGTGTGTTCAGGTTGTAGTTCATATTGGGTTCCTGCTTCCTTGTTCTGAGGTTCTTGCGTCGCTGCTAGTGTATCCTGTTCCATGGCCTCTACTTGTGGCTACTGAATCTCTTCCAGTATTGGTGTAGAGTCTACTAGTATCTCCTCCGGTGATGGGATTTCATCAATATCGACGATTTCTTATTGT
This sequence comes from Picea mariana, assembly GCA_032191745.1. NCBI lineage: Eukaryota > Viridiplantae > Streptophyta > Pinopsida > Pinales > Pinaceae > Picea > Picea mariana. The sequence continues at coordinate 10,729 of JASDQU010321965.1, read as the reverse complement.
TGCTGCTCCTTTCCTTCCAGCGGTCCTCGTGACCTAGTTTGAGCCCTTGTTGATCTGGCTGTCTGGTCTGGTTCGGCTAGCTTCGGTGGTGCCATAATGGTGGTTTTCGAACGTTTGCTGAGTTTGAATGGCTTTGGTGAGCTATGTGGTCTCTCTCTATTCGTTCTAGCTGTTATTATGCTCTCTCTATTCTTCTTTCGCAAATAAACCAGTTGCTTTTGTGCTCGTGTGTTGTATGGGCTTGTCCTGAATCTTGTCGAAGACGCTTCCTCCATTGTGTGATTAATGCACCATAATTGTGGGATCAATGCATCTGCGACGGTTTCGTACTTTCCATTATGCTCACTTTGTCGTTTCCAGTTGGCGCGTTTAATGTGATGTCCCATCGATCCTTGCCTTGCTTTAATTTTGCTTTCTGTTGTCCTGTCAACCATCTTTCTCTGACTTTTATTTTCCCGCTTATTTCCCTTTTTAATATGACCGTTGTTCTTTCCCTTGTGGACTTCGTGTTTCATATTGCATGCGGTCTGTTCATATCTGACGTGATGCGCGCTTGTTTTTTTTTTTTTTAAGTACTGCGTGGTGGGTGGTCGACTGTCCTTGTACAGCTTCAGTCAGCTCCCATTAATCATCCCTCTGAGGTCTGCACCTATTAAATCTCTTAATTGTACCACTCCTTCGTCTGTTACCGACTTTACCTCGTATGGTCCTAGCCAATGCATCCTCAGCTTTCCTGGGTGCTGAAACGACTTAGTGTCGTAGAGTAATACTAGATCGCCTTGCTTAAACGTTTTCCTCTTGATGTGTCAATTGTGCCAAGCTTTGTCTCTTTCTTTCTGTACTTGTTCGTGGAATCTTGCCAAGATTCGGTCTTCCTCCATCGATAGTAATTGATTCAGTCTTTCATGTACTGCACCTTGTTCTGTCATTTGTGTGATCGCTGCTACACGTAGACTAGGTATTAAGAATTCTAAAGGCATTACTGCTTCTTGGCCGTAGACTAGTTTGAATTGTGTTTGCCCTGTCAATTTTTTGCATGTAGTCCGATACGCCCATAATAATGTTGGTACCTTGAGGTCCCAATCGTCTCTGTTGATGTTACAGATCTTTGTCAAAGTGTTCTCTAGAATTTTGTTGAAGGATTCTACTGTGCCATTTGCCTATGGGTGGTACGGTGTGCTTTTTTGGTGATGAACTTCAAACTCTTCAAGCATCGCACAGATGGTGTTGTTTATGAAGTGCGTGCCTTGGTCACTCATCAAAACTCTTGGGCACCCAAATCTACTAATTACGTGTTCAAACAAGAAGTGTGCAGCTATCTCTGCGCTGCAATGTCTTACTGGTGCGGCTCTCACCCATCTTGTTAGGTATTTCATCGCGGTGATAATATATCTTTCCCCGCTTCTTTTCGTTGGTGGGTTAATTGGTCCCACAAAGTCTATTGCCCATTTTTCGAATGCCTGTAATGTCACTTGCGGTCGTAGCGACATCTCGTCCCTTGTGTTGGGTTTGCCTATCCTCTGATAGACATCACATCGCTGACAATACTCTTTCGAGTCTCTATGGATCATTGGCCACCATAACCCTGCACATAGTACCTTCTGCACGGTAGCTTTTTCTGCATAATGCCCTCCTACTATTCTCTCATGGGCTTATGCTAGAATTCGTGGACGTTCATGCTCTAACACATATCTTTGTAAGATGTTATCTACGCTCATCTTGTAGAGATGTCCTGCGATCAATTGATAGTCGGCTGCGCGGACTACCATGTTCTTTTTCTACGCAGTGGTATATTCTTGTGGCGCGGTGCCTGTGCTCAAGTACTGGATGATTTATGCGAAGTAGTCATCAACAATCTGTACTGAGAATAATTATGCATCCGAAAAATTGTCTTCTAAGTTCATCGGCTCTTGTCCATTGGTGATCCGTGATAGGTGGTCAGGTCCTGCATTCAGTTTCCCTGGTTTAACTATGACTTCAAAGTCAAATTCTTGAAATAACAGTAACCATCAACAGATACTCCCCCCAAACACTAGCTTATTGACTAGGTATTTCAGGGCTAAGTGATCTGTAAACATCTTAAAGTGTTTTCCAAATAGGTAATGTCTGAACTTTTGCAGTGCATAAACCATAGCTAGGCCTTCTCTTTCTGTCGTGTTATAATTATGTTCTGAGTCCGATAATTTTCTGCTTGCGAACACTATCAGGTGATCCAAGTCTTCCACTCATGGTTGTGCTAGGATAGCTCCCAGTGTTATCGCTGATGCATCTACATGTACATGGAATGTCTTCTCCCAATATGCAAAGACTAATATTGGTGCGGTGACCATCTTTTCCTTCAACGTATCCAGACCTTCTTGACACTCGTCATTCCAATGATACTTTGTATCCTTCCTTGACAATTTTTCCATTGGTTTTGTAATCTGTGCATAGCCTTTGATGAATTTCTTGTAGTATCATGTGTGTCCTAACATTGCTCTTAACTGGTGGACTATTTTTGGTGCTGGTAGATTAACGATGACTACGATTTTTGCTGAGTCCACTAGAAAGCCTTGTTTGCATACTATGTGTCCCAATAGTATCCCAAATGGTGTTCCAAATATGCATTTCTTGATGTTCTTTGATATCTGGCACTGTCTGCATCATTCTAGCATTAGTCCTAAAACATCCACATGGTTTTTCAGCAAATTATAAACTGTCGAATCATCCAGGTACACTTTAATAAATTGATGGATGAATTCCTTGAACGCTACGATGACCACTCTAGAGAATATCGCAGGTGCATTCTTCAGTCTGAACGGCATGACGGTATACTGGTAAGATCCCCATTCCGTTGCAAACGTGGTCTTGTGTCTATCCTCCTATGCTATTCTAATATGATGGTAACTTGAGAATCCATCGGTAAAAGAATAAGCTTCGTGGCCCCCCACATTTTCTAGTACTTCATCCATGAACGGTGTAGGGAATGGGTCGTGAAAAAATGCATCGTTCAGCTTGCTCAAGTCGATGCATACCCCGATTCCTCTTCCCTGTTTCTTGTCCTGTACTACCATTGTTTCTTGTCCTGTACTACCATCGGGCCTATCCAATCTGATTCCTTGACTGGTTCGATGATGTCGGCCTCGAGCATCCTGTTGATCTCCTCTTAAATTTTTTGTTTATATATGGGGTTCAGTCTGTAGGGTCATTGTTTAATAGGTCTCATGTCGGGTTTGAGTGGTATTTTCATTTCTCCTAATTCTTCGGCTATACCCTTCATTTCTGTAAAGGTGGTGGGAAAAAGGTCGCTATATTCGCGAAATAATTCTATGATGCTTTCTATTGTTTGCTCATCCCAGTAATCTCCAATGTTGGCCTTGGGTTTCTCATCAGTCCCGATGTTAACCTTCTTTATCTTGATTCATGTAGAGATGACTCTTGATTCTATGGGTGGTCCTTCCACATTCCTCTCGCCTTCGCCTTCTTCGATCTAAATATCGCGTTGATCATCTTCATTCGGTGCGTCCTCTTGTACATGGTAACATGACAGTAGTTCCTTGATTGTCTGCTTATTTCATTGTTGTTCTTCGGTGGTAAGTTCTAGGTCCGATTCTTTAATGAATATGATGTCTCTGATCCGTTGCAAGGTCGCATCGATGTTGGGGTTCTCATCCTCGAATGAGAAAGTGACTACAAAGTTGTGTTGCAATGTCGCCCATGTCTTGGTTCCTTTGCGCAATTCTTGGTCTGTATACCAGTTTGTTGGTCTTCCTTCTAACATATGAATGAAGTGATGAGGCCATTCCTCTGGTGGTGTCCTTTTCCACAGCGTTTGACAAGCCTCCAAGTGTTCTGCTGGTGTCCCTAGTCCTTCGTATTTCTGTTGTTACCTGTCTGTTCTGTGCCGAACCGTATGCACGGTAACCACTTGCATTGATACCAGTCTGTGATGGTCTCCTTGTGTATGCCCCACCATCTTGCGGGTGTGTCTTTTAGTGCTAAATCCAGTGCTAGTAATCTCTGGTTTTTCAATACTTTGTCTTCATATTGTGTGACGAAAGTTTCCAAATCATGCAGTCCATGAAAAATGGGTGGTTCCCTGATTTCTATGCCTACCCATCTTACTGCGTGGTATATTCTGGCACATCTTCTCGTGGAGACTTCGTGTAGTCTCTGTTGCCGGTTTTATAACCCAGTGTCTGAATTTGTTGTGCATGAAGTAATGCTCTGCCAACTGAGTACCCCATCTACAGTTGGGTTTATGTAGTCCTCATCGCGCGCAATTGTTCTGTACAACTGGTTGATTTCTTCTAAGTCCAGACAAGTGGGTTCTACGAACCTCTCCCCTTTTGATGGGTCCAGTGGTGCTATGACCCTATAGTCTCCCGACTCAAATGTCATTTTTCTATTTTTTAGGTTAATTATCGCCTGGTTGTCGAACGCCCAATCCAGACCGAGTAATGTCAGGTAAGGTGTTCTGCCATCTACTATTTCGATGACTTCAAAGTCTGCCTTAGTATGCACTCCATCTAGATCTACTATTACTCCTTTCAGTATACCTATTGGTAGAACACTATGTTGATTTGCTAGTTATAATTGAACGATCGAGTATCCCAATGTTGGTTCCCCCATGCATTGCCATGTGCTCTTTGGTAGTACATTCACTTCGGATCCTAAGTCCAATAAAATATCTCCCATATTGAAATCGCCAATGTTAGCATTTAGTCTAAATTCCCTACTTGTTCTTCTTCTTGTGTATAGGTGGTTGACAGTTTTCAGTTCTGGCTTTTGTTCTGTCTCGCTACTACATTTCTCTAGGACGTTTTGTAATACTTTGACGAATGAAGGATCACTTAACACTTTAATGCATGATTGCAAAAAGTCTTTGATAGTACTTACTTGTCCCTTAGTTGCATTCTACTGGTATGGTCCAGTGATGGCAGCATCTCATATTCCAGAGCTTCCTTGCTTTGTTGCACAGACGACGCTATGTCCTTCTTATAGAATTCTTGTTGAGATTTTGTAAAGATATCATTTTCCTTGTGCGCATCGAACTGCTTCTTGGGGTCTAGGTTCTTCTTTACCCATTGGTTCTGAGTTGGTTCTTGTCAAACTGCATCATTTCCTATTTTCGTTCCTCCTCGAGTGACTATGTTGATGTTTTGTCTGTCCTCCCTTGCTTCAACTGAAATCCACTGGACGTTCTGATTGTTTTGGTTCCTTTTCTCTTGAATTTTGACAAGTAATGTTGGACATTCCTCTGTATCGTGGTCCGATGCACGACAATACATACAAGTTGCTAGTGGTAGTGGACATTCTCGTGCATAATGTCCTGGTTGCTAGAAATTGTGACATATGACAGGTCCTCTACCGCGTTCGAAACCTCCTCTAGCTCTTCCTACTCCTCTATATCCTACGTGATCACCTCTCGACGCATGATACTGTGGTGCTTGACTGTACTGCGCAGTATTATACTGGGGTTGTGCTGGGTTGTACTGTGGTTGCATGTTATTTTAGGGTTGTTGTGTGGTATTATACTGCTGTTGTGCAGTGTTGTATGGGGCTAAGGCTTGATTGAACTGTGGCATTGCCTTCCCAATCATCATTTTGACCTGTACCCTATATGTGTTTGATGTTCTTTCCCGCATCAGCTCCATAGTTCTGCAATCTTTGTCGTTGTGGACTACTAAATTACAGAAGGTGCAATATGAATTCTTTGGGATTGTTTGGTATTTTTGCATCATCGTGCAGTGGTAAGGGTCGTGACTCAATTTCTTGCATATTTCGCACCATAATCCTCCCTGTGGTAGCAGGTTTGGCATACCTGTCACCATATACTGTGCAAATGTTGGCCACTCGTTCTTATGGTGTCCTTTTGTCTTGCAGGTAGTGCACCAAATGGCTTGTCGTTTATCCTTGTTCTTATTATGGTTCAGCTGAAATGTTAAGTTTTTCAAATCCTCCTTCAACTCTTCGATAGTTGGGTCCATCTGTTGGTACTGGTTCTCCTCCAATTGTAAGGTTGCCTGCAGAGCCCATGCCTGCGTCTGAAACTTCTGTTGTCGTAATGGGTATTTTAAGTGTGGGAGTAGTGAGTTGACAAACAGGTGTCGATGTTGCATATCGTTCATAAGGTATTTTAACTTTCCTTTTAATCGCTTGAATCTTTGATCAATCTCCCATACAAATTCTCCTAGTTTCTGTCTTATTTCGATCATCTCGTTCATGTACTGATCCTCTGAGCTTGGCTTCTGGAACTCATTTATCAGTAATTTCTTAATGTTAGCCAGTGTCTTTGTCATCCCGAGAACACTGTTTGTGTCTAGACTCATATACCAGTCTAGTGCGTGGTCTCTCAGCATGATCGCTAGCTGTGCGAGTTTGGTATCTTCATCGGTGATATGCTTTGCTTCCCAGATCTTTGTGCAAATGAACAAATGCTTCTCAGGGTCTTCTGCTGCTTCTCCTCGAAACTCTGGTAATTTGATAGTAGGATCGTGTCCTGCCATTCTAAATACTGAACTACTCACTCCTCCACACGGTGTAGATACTTGACTAAGGTTTCCTGAACTAGCTCCTCCAGTTGGTGCTCCTTGTGTAGATGTACTTCCTACTGTCGAACTTCCTCCGAACTTCGATTGTCTAAATGGTGGTGTTCTCTTTGGTGTATTGGTTGAACATGGGTTTATGGGTTCCACACCGACATTAATATGGAAGGGATGGTTGTCTTCTCCTCCTGTTATTGGGTCTCTTGTTTTCCTCTCGTAGGTGGCGCACAGGATTTCCTCAATCTACTCCACAGCCCAGAGATCCTCTAGCTCTTCCTCATCGCTCGCCAAGCCCTCCCTTTCAACTATGATTCTCTTCTTCGTGTTCATCTTATATTGGTAGGGTACTCCACTACACATCATTCCTGATGACGCCAAGATCCACTTAAGTTGGTCGTCATCCATCAAGATCAGGTCCAAGGGTTCGTCCTCCCTCTTGTCTTTATCCTGCCCTCCTTCCATTCCTCCTCTTTCTGTCAGTGCTTCCCCCCTTCCCCCATGCACGCAGGGAAGTCTAGTTGTCTGATTCCATTGTCATCACACCTTTGTTATATAGCAGTATCTTGATAGAAGTATACAATGATCGAATGTACTTTCCTCTGGGTCCTCGTAGAAATTCTTGCTCGGCTGCATTGTATGACTTCGTTGTGTCTACTGCAAACTCTGTGATGAAGCTTGCCACAATACTGTTGAGCGAAAAGTCTACTGCGCAGGTGAATTTTTTGTTCACCTGTTGTACCTGCTTAATCTATACTGGGGTCCAATCTAGATGTCAAATCTGGTTCGTTGCATGGTTATCCTTCAACCGTAGGATCCACTCATGTAGGAGATGCAGAAAATCGCAGAAAAAGACTTCATGTAAATCAGTAAATACATATTTATTCGGGTATTGGCGTGGTGTGATTTTAGGGTTTCTATTATCTTTTTGTGCAAACTCTAGTTCTTTATTTCTCAACCAACCCTCGATTTCTGCTTTCGTGGGGTTCCAAGGTCTCAAGATTCCCTTCTAATGGCTCATTGTTCTTCTGTTTCACCCCTTCGGTTCTTGTTCACTCTATCTCGTCTACTGATTCCTTTCCTGTTCCTCTTAACTCGACAACGGAACCATTTGTTGGTTATTTCTTCCTCTCTCTAGTCCTCTAAGTTATTGAACCAGGGTTCATGTCATTCGGGTTTCCAACAAAGCCTCTAAAACTATCAGCCCTCCTGGTAAACCAAAAGGCAACACAGTACACAAAATGCACTGCGCAGTCTCACACGAGATAGCTTTAAATGGGTGACTGTAAGACTCAGGTGTTTACAGCCTAGGATAGAGTAGAGGATAGGGGTTTCCTGACTAAAATCGTATATCATGAGTTTTTGGTGTAATCTACTTATCCTTTTTGGTCGCATACATATGTTCCACAAGTTATTTCCCAAACAGCATAAACATATTCCTAACAATGTATTAACCCATTCATCAAACCTAACTCTTGATTATTGAAAGAAAGTAAAGACATGCATGCATTCATCACATTACACAAATATTACCGTGGTTCACCCCCTCTTGGGCTACGTCCACAAAGATTTGGCTCTGGGCTCTTTTATTATAATAATTATGTCATTACAGCACCGTGCGCTTACAATTTCCTTTTTACATGTAAGATCTATACGAGGCGAACTAGATCGCACCATGCCCTACAACCTGCGGTTTAATCCTCAAATCTACCTTCCCTCTTCTCTCCTTTGCTCAACAGCTTACAACAATTGGTTCACACAATCAAGAAAAACCCTTGCATATCGCATTCGCCCGTGTGTAGCTACAATAACAGTAACCAACAATAGTAACAATAACAATTCAACGACCCTAGATGATACCTTTGTATCTATATTTATACATTTCGGGCTCCTCATCCATTTACAGTGTATTACCAAAACCCTAACCCTATCGATGTTAGGTCTTCCTCCCATGCGTGTGTTGTTCTTCCTCCAACTGTCGCTTTCCTTATGCATGTGTTATCGCATGCATGCGTGTTGTTCTTTTGCCAGCTGTTACTTCGACTTTTGCACACTTTCTTGCCCACAATCATCCTTCTTTTCCCTTCGGCATGGTCCCAACAGAGACTCCATAACCCAAAGCAAGGCACTAGAGCTGCGCATTCTTGGCAGCTCGCAGGCAGCATGCCATCCCCCATGGAGCCTAATGTTATCACATAAGCTTGTCAAGACCTTAGGGGTTTGTGGTTTCTACCTAAGTCTACATATTTTGCCTGTATCTCTTCCTTTTGCAGACCCGATCAGGATTTTTTCCTCTCGCCTTGAATTTTTTCATCTGTTCACCTTCATCCATTTGATCGACCTGTTTTCCCTTGTCGGCTTGCCTGAAAAGTTTCGACACTGAGCCTTTATGTTTTCCCTAAGGTCGATCACTTCTCTCTTTATCTCTGTCTTTGATATTTTATTTTCCCGAGCCCTTTGCCAGTCATCTGAGTAATTGTTCACATGCCACAACCGTGAGCACCAAGTGCAACACTTGATGCATTTTAATGAGGATTCGAATCAAGCGAGTGAGCAAGATCAACCTTCAACGACAAAGATCCTTCAAGAAGATCAGATCGACGACCATCGAATGATCAGAACCTTATAGTTTCATAGAGAATAGCGTCAAGCAAAGTCGCGAGGTCCTAACATCATCCTAGTCGTCAATCCTGGGAAGGACGTGTGGCGCGGAATCAACATTTTGTTGAATCACGGGATGGAGCAGCCAAAGGACCGAGTCATGGGGACTCGCAAAATGTGAAGTCGTGGAGTGATCGGGGATGTTCATTCTAGAGAGGCACGTGGCGCAGGATCCAAACCATGAAGAAAGTCTTTCGGGAAAGCTAGGGTGAGAAGTGTCGATGGCTCTAAGTCTTGAAACATCGATATAATTTGGGTCGTCCAATGCAAAGAGATGTGTGTCGCCCGATCCGAGCGATCTGGATTTCGCGACTCGCGGTTTTGAACATGGGGCACATCATGAGTTCGCGAAACGCAAAATCACGACGTGCCTAAGAGTTAGGCCCGCGATCACGGACCAGAGTCATATGGAGAGAGGGGCCAAAGAAAGGAAAGCGCTTGGATGAGTGACGGACAGTTGAGATAGTTCAAGGAACTGATTGTGGCCATCGAATTTGAGGTAAATCCAACCATTGATCAAGGTGGGCCATTTCGCAGGATCAAGCGTCGGTATATTTAAAGTCAAGGGGGAAAAAAACTCCCGAAATATGAAATCCTAAGATTTTGTATGGATAAAGCACGAGGTCACTGCCCGCAGTCACGTGGAGCAAAAGATAAGAAGTTGTGAGAGAGATCCAAGCACCCAAGTTGGTCATAGAGATTGATCAACATGGTCTTAGGAAGTTGATATAAATCGAAGAAAGTCATGAGCACAACCTGGAGCATCCACGGACGTCAAAATCTGTCCCGATCCCAACACAGGTAGTTAATGGAAACAGGGAAGGTGGTTGAAACCTTGTTTCACCACATAAATGGAAAGTATGGAAGCTTGGCCATAGAGGCAGGCTGTCAACCCAAGGTCTCCTTGTCAATGAATTTTTCTGCAAATCCCATACTAATCTGAGATCACGTTTGACGAAAGAAGATATAGACGACAAGCCTTGAATGCCATAGCCAAAGTGTGCTTCTAAAGGGAGCGAGTTGTTTTGGGTATAAATACTCAGTTTTTATATTTTGTTATGGTTGATGGTAGAGCAAAGCTCTCGTATTGTAAAGTTTTAATGAACATTTTGTTCCTCTAGTTATGTATATGCATTTTGAGACTTCTTGTTTAATGACAGTCAACTTTCTTACTCCCTCTGGTTTCCCCCTGATGCTAAAAGAGTTCATGATTGACTAATTCACTTGAATTATTGTGACTGCATTATGATGAAAGTTTGATTATAGTGTTGTTATAATTCCTTTCAGTTTCTTTGATATTTAAATTCGACAAGTTCTTGTGTTTAAATTGTTCCTCATTGGGTTGTTGAAGGACTTGATGTCCTTGGCAGATCTCCACATTTTCTCATCGAAGTCTTCCTCCTACTCACCCTTACTACTGTTATAACCCTATGATTCATAGGATCATCTGTTGACTAGAAATTTTTCACTCTGGGTGTATAGGTTTGCAAATAATATTTCATCTCTGCAAATTATTTTCAAAGGAAGCAGTGCACAAAACCCAC
>JASDQU010321960.1:0-12951 GCA_032191745.1 Picea mariana | reverse complement strand
CATCTTGTCACAATGATAGCATTGTACAGATGAGTAGTCCCTTTTCTTTCGTTGTCCTTTCTTCTGAAATCTCCTTGGATGAGATTCTTTATGATTGAATTTGTTTGACTATTGAGGTTGTTTATGAGTCTCCTTTTGGAAGTAGGGTTTCTTCCTTCCTCCTTTGGTGTGAGTAGCTAGGGCTTGATCATCTCTCTTGCTAGTAACGCTTCACGATTCGCTACTCTTATTTATTCTTGGATGCATTCTTCCCATAGACTATCAAAATTCAGTTTCTTCGTTCTGTCACATATCATTTGGATGAATGCATCCCAAGGTCTTGTGAGACCATTTAGGGTCATCATTATGAGTTTGTCTTCATCTATGGTATCTCCAATAGCTTCTAATTGTTCTTTTAATTCTAAGACTCTAGAGAAGTATCCCTGAATCGTTTCTCCTTTTTGTATCCTTGTATTCTTCAGCTGAGTTCTTAGGTTCATCTTTCGGTTTATGTTCTTTCCTTCATATAGTCTAGTCAAGGCATCAAAAATTTCTTTCAGAGTCTTCTTAGATGACACATAAGGAATCAGGTGGTCTTTGATTGAATCTACAATGATTCTTTTGGCCTTGATTATGTCCTTTTGATGCTTTTCCTTTTCTGCAACATCAGCGGGTTCCAGTACTTCTTCTTTTACGAATCTTGCTAGGTCATTCTCTTCAAGAATGAGACCAATCCTATACTTCCAAGCACGGAAGTTTTCCACTCCTTCTAGCTTGTCAACAATATTAATGCTTGCAGACATATTTACCTAGATCTAGGAAAATGACCGAAAGATGAAAGTGCTCAAAATCAAAATCTAAACTTACTAGGACTTGCTGAGGCGAGTAGCCTGGTGTTTTTGGATCTGAGAAAATCCAATTTTTTCTCCTCCAAATTTGATCTACGTATTTTTGGACTGGTGCTTCTGGTTTTCTGGTACCTCTGGTACTCTGGTACTTCTGGTACTTCTGGTACACTGGTTTTCTGGTACTTCTGGTACTTTGTGAAACTAGGGTTTCACTTTTCGGGAGATCTACCCACTGAAAAGGTGTGTTGAGAGTGCCAAAGTGATCCTTAGGGGAGGGCACACTTTTCTAGATGGTTTTGGGGCTAAGAAGCTTCACCATCAAAAAGCCCTAATTTTCATGTACGACAACAGTGACGTTTTTCACTCTTGTGAAAGATGCTTCCTTCAGCTTGGCTTTGATACCATGTTAATGTTTAACCCATTATTATATTTCTTTGCATTTCGTTAGATAACAATAGCATAATACAATATCAATGAGAAATACACAATCACAAGAGACACAACATTTATCCTCAGAAACCCTCTAGGGGAAGAAAACCTAGCAAAACTTCCTTATTATAGATAGCCAATACAATGCCAAGAGATCTCTTAAACTAATGAAGGAGATCCTCTCCCATATATGCACCACTCTCTCTCCTTCTTCTCTAACTACAGATACGAAACTTGTCTCACAAAATGAGCAAGTGAGTTGTGTGTCTAAAGGAGGCTCTAGCCTCCTTATTTATATAAGACTGGCACGTGTGAAGTGTCTCTTCACTGGCAGGGTCGACTTCTCCAACTGGGTGGTTATAACCACCTTTATTATGTTTCGGGGCCTCTTTGATATATTCTGGGGCCAATTTCTTCTTTTTCCTTTTACAATTACAATATGACCAATCCGCAAAAGGGGATTTGGTCCTTTTAAAATATCCGACAGAATCAATCCACAATGGGGATTGATCCAATGAATAATATATCAAATAATAATAATAATACACTTTGCAGTTACATTATTTCAACATTTGTAAATTTCTGCAAATCACAAGGCATAATCATGCAAACCACAACCAGGTATACTCCACAACAAAATGGAGTAGCTGAAAGGAAAAATTGGACTATAATGAACATGGCAAGGAGCCTTCTCAGAGAGAAATGTCTGTCAAATCAATTTTGGGTTGAAGTAGTAGCATGCTCACTTTATCTCCTGAATAGATCTCCAACCACTAGTGTCAAGATGAGGGTCACTCAAGAAGCATGGAGTGGGACAAAATTGAACGTTTCTCATCTTAGGACATTTGGATGTATTGCATTTGCTCACATACCTTTGAATTAAGGAAGAAACTTGATGATAGAAGTGAGAAATGCATTTTTGTTGGCTACAGTGAGACATCCAAACCCTAGAGACTCTACAATCCAATTTCAAAGAAACTCATTCTCAGCAGAGATGTCAAATTTCTTGAAAATCATTTCTGGAGTGAGTCTCACAATCGTCCTATGGATATTCAAAATCCATTGCTGTCACTTCCTGAAAACACAGACAATTTAGGACACTGGAACTTCTTACCGAACGTCGGAACTCCTTCCCGAATGTCGGAACTCCTTCTTGAATGCCGAAACTCCTTCCCATAGTTTACAAAATCTTGTGTCTTCTCTATGTACACTTCTTCTTCAGTTATGCCATTCAATAAAGCAGTCTTTACATCCATTTGCTGTAATTTCCAGCCCATAATAGAAGCAATAGAAATAATAGATCTAATATAAGTGTACATGGCTATTGGAGAAAATGTCTCGTCATAATCTTCTCCATCTTTATGGGAGAATCCTCTTGCCAAAAATATATATTTTTACTTCTCTATGTTGTCATATGCAACATGCTTGATCTTGTAGATCCACTTGGAAGTCACTATTGGCATCCCTTCTAGTGTCAGAACCACTTCCAACACATCACTCTTCATGATGGATTGGTACTCTTCCATCATAACATGCTTTCACACTTGCTTCTTTGCAGCTTCCTCATAAGTGGAAGGTTTTGAATCAATGATATTACTCATTACAGCCACATAGCTCAGAAACGGGTGTGGTCTCTTGCTCTCTTTGAAGGAGCCACTGGGAGATGGATGTTTTTATTCTTCCTACAAAGTGTTCTGGAGCCATGTTGGTGTCTTCTTGGTAAGTAACCTCTTTGAGTAGATCTACCGGTATCTCTAGCTCTACTATCTCATTCTAATCTTTTGGGATGTGTTCTTTTGGAGTAGAGTCAATCATCTACGCATCCTTCAGAGTCTCTTGCTCCTCTCTATCCTCATCCATGTGAGACTCTCTATATTTACTGAAGGTTGCTTCTTCATCAAAGGTGACATCCCTGCTAATCTCAATATATCTCTATTCGAGGATGTATATTCTATAATCCTTGGAAGTCTCATTATATCCAACAAACCTGGAGGCTCTATCTTCATTCTATTTTCCTTTGGAATATGTAGGTACAATGGGCAGCTAAATATCCTCAAGTGGATGACTTCTGATTACTTTATGGTGAGTAATATTTCCCGTGTCTTGTTCCCAAATATCTTACGATGACTTATGTTATGGACATATACATTTATATTGGATGCTTCTTTCCATAGATGCATGGGTAATTTCTGGTCATAGATCATTTCTTTAGTTGCTTCTATAATTGATATGTTCTTTTTCTTTGCAACCCCACTCTGTTGGGGGTTGTAAGGAGTTGTCATCTCCCTATTAATCCTTGCTTCTCTACAAAATTCCTTGAACTCATTTGAGGTGTATTCACCTCCATTATCTGACCACAAAATTTTAATCTTTCTTCTAGAGAGATTTTCTACTAAATCCTTGAATTCTTGAAACTTATTGAAAACTTCATCTTTTGCTTTCAAGAAATAGATCCATGTTTTACATGAGAAATCATTAATAAAAGTGAAATAATATAAAAAGTTACCTAGAGATGGTATTGTCATTGTCCGCATACATTTGAATGTATAATGTCTAATATCCTCTTGGATCTATTGTACTACTTGGAAAACTTCCCTTGGCATTCTTTCCAAGTGGACTTCCTTTGCATACTCCATCATGATCCACCTGCATATCTGGTAGACATGTAACCATCTTGCTCAAAACTGGAAAGGATATGTAGTTGAGGTGAGCATATCTTCAGTGCCATAGGTCATTAGAGATAATATTGTTGTGTACAAGGTCCTTTTCTAGGTGTCCCTTTAATTTATACAATCCTCCCTCTTGCACACTGATCACAGTAGTTGAATCTATACTTGAACCCTTAGGCCATAGAAGGACTTGGCCATCAACAAAGTTACTCTGAAGCCTCAATATTCTAAGGCGGAGATAGAAAGAAGATTCTTCTTTAAACTGTGTACAAGCAATACATCCTTTATTGAAATAGAGTTACGTGAATCAAGTTGGTAGGAGGCTTCTCCTAATCCTTTTATTACATGCTTGGAATCATCTCCAAGCTCCACCTGAAGAGATGATATATTTTTTGTCAAATTTGTAAGATAATTTCATAACCCGATCATGTGCTTGGAACCACCACTGTCCACTATCCAAATATCACTTCCTTGAGTGATGGTACCTGTGAGAGATGAGACAAATATATACTCTTCATCTTTTGTTTCCCTTGTATTCTTTTGAGTTGTAGACTGCTCCATATTTGTTGCATGTGCATGATGTTTTATTTTTCCTTTTCCTTGAGAACACTCGTAAGCAAAGCGTCCCAAATTTTGATAGTTGAAACATCTAATATTAGATACATCCTTCTTGTGATATGGAATTGATATTTTATTTTCTTTAGACTGTTGTTTCTTCTTTCTTTCCTTTTCTTCACATGAGCAGAAAAAGATTGATTCTATTCATCATTGGTCTTCGGCATCTTGGATGTCAATCTTGATTCTTCTTGGGCACAGTCTGTCCATAGCTTGTCAAATTTAGGAAATTTCCTTCTTGCACAATTTCCTTGAACAAATGCTTCCCAAGAAGAAGGAAATGCATTTAGAGTTGTAGTCACAAGCTCTACATCATCCATTAAATTTCCAATATCTTTTAGCCAATAATTATTCTAATAAATCCTCGTGAAGTAGGTAGAAACTGAATCTAACTTGTTCATCATCACATTTCTGAGTTGATTCATTAGGGTTAGCTTCATGCTTGTATTCTTGCTTTCATATAGTCTAGTAAGCATTTTTGCTTCTTGGTTGTATTCTTGTTCTAGGAGAACTTGCTTGACATGATCCAAGATATCATTATCTTCTAGAATGAAAATTATTCTATGCTTCCATGATATAAAATTGTCTGCTCCATCCATCCTATCTTCAACTCTGAGACTTGTAATCATTTTCACTTGTAGAAACTCTAGTCTTGAAAAACTCCCAAATTTTCAACCTTCTTAAAAATTCAACGTTATGGTTTTAGGACATGTGCTAGGGTTAGGTGAGTTTTCTAATGAAATTTTCTCCTCATCCTTGGCACTAGAAAAACCTCAACAACTAGAAATATTTTCTCTTGCTAGTGTCTTGTGCTAGGCCAAATCTGGCTTCAACCCTCATGCTTTGATACCATGCTATATTTTCTTAAATTTTCGGTAGCAATAAATTTACCAGAGTATTTTGATCTCTCTTTAACATTCAACAACCATATACTGAAAAAATAAGCAAGATCTAGAAGCAGATAGACAAGCACAAGAAGACACAAAGATTTATCCTTGGAAAAACCCAAACTCGGGGAAAACCCAACCAACATTTCTTAGAGAGAATGTTTATGATAACACAATACAACCTTGAACAAGCTCTATTCACAAGAGAAAAAGCAACAATGAAGAAACCCTAATAATAAGTACTTATTTATTCTTCTTGTCAAACCCTAGCAAGGGTAGACAACTGAGCAACACTGAACAAAGATAGTGCATCGCCAAAAACAAATGCTAAGATTCTCCTTGAAGAATTCGTTGAAACTGCTAGTAGACTTGCGCACTGGATGAGTAGTTGAGTGAATGTGTGTCAAATGGCAAGGCATATCCCTTTATTTATAGTCTTCAAGTCACTTTAATATGGTCGACTTCTCTTCCTGGAATTCTATTTTTCCTTTATTATTTCCGTGTGGGTTTGAATTCTCTTCTGGGGTATTCTTCAACTATTCAATGGTCTTCCTTTGACTTCTTGGAATCTTCTTCTCTAAGAGAAGTTGTCCTGGAGGGAATACCTCCCACTACTACAAAACATCAACATTCTTGGTTTAGGTTTCCAGGGAAAACATCTCTCTGTAATGTGTGTGTGTGTTTACCCTTTGCTATTTTTTTTTATTTTATCAAGAATCTATTTGTAGTAATTAGTTTTACAAGGTTAAAATCTACAACTATTTCATGAATATTGTGCAAGTCCTCTTCTAGGACTATGCAACTCTTAGCCAACCTTTTCCTTTATTTATTTATTTTTTCTTCTCCTAGAACAAGCCACAATCTTACCCCACGCTTAAAAATAATTAGTAGTCCTTTTAATAGTTTTTTCCCACCTCAAAACCCAGCCACTATCTCCCTAAGGCCTAGGCATAAAATTCCATACCTTAAAAATTAGCACACAATAGCCTATGGATTCAAGTTGTGATACATTCAAATTGAAATAAAGAAAAGTGTAGAGGCAGGCCACCTCCTCAAGATTCATAATGGAAGAAAGAGGGAAATGGTCCAAACTTGTATATTGTGATGGAGCACCTACACTATGCTCATTTTCATGAGAAAAGGATATCCCCTCCCTTGGGGCATAAATATTTTCCAACATCACCTAAATTATATCAATTATTCTCCTCTTATTGGATAAAGTGAACCAACCCCCAAAATCCAAGCGCTATCATCTCTAATTCACATAAAAACTATGAAACCTGGGCTTGCTTCAATCCCAACCATCTTTCTATTTTCCAATAATCACAGAGGGAAATCCACCTTCTCTATCACCCTCTCATTTGACCCTGTTAATTAAAATCACTAAGAAAGATCCAATATGCATTTGGGAGATAATTAGTAAGTTGATCCAATGGGTAGACATTATCACCAAGAAGACATGGAGAATATATGGAGGAAAACTTGATCAACCTACTCATACACATGCAAGTAATCCACACACACATGTTATATGGATCCAAACTTGAAGAGGTAATGATTGATCCCAACCAAGGAACAACCCTAAGAACAAGAACAACACCTTTAGGGCCTCCATCGTGATTAGTACTTCAAAAAGCTCCATTCTAGCAAAAGAACATCCTCACATGAGGATCAAAAGTAGAGGCCTTAACCTCCTATAAGTGTTAAAACATTGGGTATATTAGCAAAAACCAAGTCCGAGACTATCATCTTTTGCATGCCACATGTTACACCATCAGAAACTCAAGGTGGCACCTACGTTTTTAAAACATGACTCTACATTAAAACTTGAGGGGGTAGGGTAGTACACCTCTATAGACTAGGCAATCAAAATCACTATGAAGAGGGGGTCTCTTGTCTCATAAACATAGATTTTGACATTTTGCTAGGTTGCAACCTTAAATTAAATTACCATGTTATTATTACTAAAATTTATCCCTAAAACTTAAATTTAAACACTCCTATGAATTTTCA
The DNA here is from genome assembly GCA_032191745.1 of Picea mariana. Taxonomy (NCBI): domain Eukaryota; kingdom Viridiplantae; phylum Streptophyta; class Pinopsida; order Pinales; family Pinaceae; genus Picea; species Picea mariana. The sequence continues at coordinate 5,511 of JASDQU010321960.1, read as the reverse complement.
GTTATGATTAAATGTTTTGGCCATACTTATTAGATTTTCAAAAAAGTTTGTCTATCTATGAATAATATTTTGTATTGATAATTAAATTTGGGTTAATTGTATTTTATAGTAAAAATTTATTTCAATTATCACATTTAAATTTAAATGAGAAGATGGAAACCTCAATATTTAATAATATTAGTATTTTTCGACAACATGGAAACTTGAATCTCTAACAATATTATTATTCTTTAATATCATAAATTCAAATTTAATAATATTATATTTTTGAAAAAATGAAAAACTGATTTTCTAATAATATTATTATTCTTTAGTATCCTACATTTTTTTTTTTAAGTTCAACACTTTTAAAATATTGAATAAAATAATTTGGAACTAGAATGGAACTTAACCAACTTATTTTTAAAAGAATATAAAAGTAAACTTGAAATTATAATATAAATGTGACATTAGATTTTGATTTGGTTAATTGATAGGAGTTTTTATGAGATGTAATGTAAATCTTTTGTGTACGTTAATTTTAGGGTTATTGATGAATAATGGGTAGAACTATAGGTAGTTGAATTATATGTATAGGTAGTAGCACAAACTTTGACAGTTATGTACTATAAGGAATGTATTTTTAATTTTCTTTTATAAAAAATATAATTGTTTTTTTGAAAATTTTTAGTATATTAAAAAATTATTTTTTATTTTTAAATATTAAAAAAAAAAAATTAAAGAGATAAATTTGTTTTCTTTTTTAATAAATTATTTTCCAAGTTTAATAAAAAAAAATATTGTTTTTAAATATTAAAAAAGAATATAAAAGTAAACTTGAATTTATAATATAAAATGGTACAATAGATTTTGATTTGGTTAATTTATAAGAGATTTTAGGAAATGTAATGTAAGTTTTTTGGGCATGTCAATTTCAGGGTTATTTTTAGGATGAATAATGGGTAGAATTATAGGTAGTTGAATTATAGTTGAATTATATGTATAGGTAGTAGGACAAACTTTGGCAACTATGTATTATATATGTATTATATGGAATGTATTTTTAATTTTTTTTTATGAAAATTATTTATTTATTTTTTAAATTCCTAATATATTGAAAATTTATTTTTTATTTCTAAATATTAAAAGAAAAATTAAGTTGAAGAAATAAATCCATTTTCTTTTTTAATAAATTATTTTTCAAATTTGATAAAAAATTTATTGTCTCTAAATATTTAAAAAAAAATATATATATTTTCCAAGTTTGATAGAAATTTTATTGTAAGTCATTTTCAGTTATGAAAGAGTCTTGTTGTGGATTGAAACTTCTAGCCTACTAGATTTATCTAGTTATGGAAGAGTGTTGTAGATTTACCAGTACAATGCACAGTGAAACAGCTCTTATATAAATGGTGTCCATGAGTTGATAAATGGTCAATCGCTTGGACTCATGAGAAAAGAACATCTAACAACTCCATGGAAGAGTACAACAAAACAATCCATAATAACAGTAACTAATTGCAGTTTTGTCTCCCTATACGATCGGAAGGTGGCCATAATTTCAATTTTTATGTTGATTGGATCAGTTATAATTGTCACTGAGAACAGTAAGAGGATGGAAGCTTTTTTATTTTTATTCAGACTCTGATGCCTGTGATCATCATCAGCAGAAACGTACGTGCATGCTTATCCACACCTTGTGAATTGCAATTTCAATGGGTTTTTTTGGGGTCTCTGTATACAGCAATGCCGAGGTAGACAGCAATATCAATGGTGAAATTCGTGGCTTCTATTTTGTCTGTGTACAGCGATGCCGATGGTAGACAGCGATATCAACGTTGGAATTAGCTGTTGGAGGTTCGGGTTTGCTTTGGTTCTGCAATGTGAATGCGACGGTGATCCAGAATTTATGTCACTGGTACTTATTTCTGACCAAAGAATGACAGTTCATATTTCACAACGACCATCTTTATCACACATTATAATAATAATGCTGTGTAGTTTAGCTGTAAGTTGAAGGTTTTTCACATTAAAAACTGGTTGGTTGTTGTTTTATGCAGTTTTAAGTTGAAGGCTTTTCATATCAATAGTGGAATTAGCTGTTAGGTTTTTCACATTAAAAACTGGTTGGTTGTTGTTTTATGCAGTTTTAAGTTGAAGGCTTTTCATATCAATAGTGGAATTAGCTGTTAGGGTTTGTTTTGATTCTGGATTGGGAATGAGATGGTGGTCCAGAATTTATGTCACTGGTACTTATTTCTGACCAAAGAATGACAGTTCATATTTCACAACTACCATTTTATCACACATTATAATAATAATACTGTGTAGTTTAGCTGTAAGTTGAAGGTTTTTCACATTAAAATCTGGTTGGTTGTTGGTTTATGCAGTTGAAAGCTTTTCATATCAATGGTGGAATTAGCTGTTAGGGTTTGTTTTGGTTATGCAATGTGAATGAAATGGTGATCCAGAATTTATGTCACTGTTACTTATTTCTCATTGAACGCTTTTCATATCAATGGTGGAATTAGCTGTTAGGGTTTGTTCTGGTTCTGCAATGTGAATGAAAAGGTGATCCAGAATTTATGTCACTGGTACTTATTTCTGACTAAAAGAACGACAGCTCAGATTTCACAATAACCTTCTTTATCACACATTATAATAATAAAATGTGTAGTGTAGCTGTAAATTGAAGATTTTTCACATTAAAAATGGCTGATTGTTGGTTTATGTAGCTGTAAGTTGAAATTTTCACTAGTGTGTGGTTTAGCTGTAAATTGAAGGTTTTTCACATTAAAAATGGTTGGTTGTATGTTTATGTAGCTGTAAGTTGAAATTTTCAATGTGTGGTTTAGTTGTAAATTGAAGGTTTTTTCACATTAAAAATGGTTGGTTGTTGGTTTCTGTAGCTGTAAGTTGAAGGTTTTTAATATTAAAAAGTGGTTTATGTATCTGTAAGTTGAAATTTTCATTAATGTGTAATTTAGCTGTAAATTGAAGGTTTTTAACATTAAAAATGGTTGGTTGTTAGTTTCTGTAGCTGTAAGTTGAAAGTTTTTAATATTAAAAGTAGTTGTAAGTTGAATGTTTTTAATACTAGCACAACCGACTCGTGGCTGGAGAACGTTGAAAAGTATTGGCCATTGAAACGCCGTCCAGCTATCCAACTACAAACGCTTAATCTCAAGGAACGTGGCAATGCAAAGTTTTATACATATTATTTTTTCTTAATCATTAACCGATCAATCAATGGTTAGAGAAGTAATTTCTTAATCATATTAAGTAAATGTGAAAAAGTAAATAAGGTAACGGAAGTACTCAAAGAAATGCAAGGAAGTTATGAACATTAAATTTCATCCATTGATTAGAGAGTACAACTAAGAATATGCTAGCATCTTCAATTGTTAGCCATAAGATTAGAATTTTAGATTAAAAGGTGATTAATTGTGCCCATTGTCAATAGATGTACTTAGACATAATTAAAAAGTGACTATAAATTAAAGGTTTTTAATATTAAAAAGTGGTAGTAAGTTGAAGGTTGAAGGTTTTTCATATTAAAGTTAAAGGTTTTTCATATTAAAAATTGGTTGGTTGCTGGTTTATGTTATATGTTTTAATGAAGTGAGAGTTAAGTTTGGGGAATGTCTCTTAAATAGGCAGTCTGCTCCTTCAATCTTCATCATTCCTATTTTCGAGACTTCGGAGGGTTTCAAACGCACCTGAGAGTATGAATTCAATCTGCTGCAATCTTACTCGTGAGGTCCGAGCATTTTAAATATTTTGTAAACATGAGTTCATCTGGTGCAAAGGGCGGTTGTAGGAAGGCCAAGTCGACAAAGTCCGTGTCCAAGTCGCAAAAGTCCGGCTTGCAGAGTGTGTCGTTGTACAGGAAGAAATCATACATACTCCAGGGAATTAAATAAGAAGGTTAACCAAAATAGTTTTTTTTAAGAAGGAAAAATTTCTCAATTATATTTTTATATTATAAAAATATAATGTGTTTTCACAACAAAGTTTCACATTTTACATCAGTAACAAGTTCTCTGTCTTGGTAGGTCTTAATCATGAGGCAGACATGACAAACATGCTCTTGTCAATTGATCAGGTTCTCAATTACAAAATAGAACAGTCTGATAAGTTCAACAGGTCTTTAGATAGAAGAAATGAAAGAATAAAGAAGTGAGAAACTGTACAATTGAAGATCAAAGACAAAGAGTGTCAGCAGTCTTAAAAAATTTGTATGGTGTGGATTTCAAGGAACAACATGCTTCTTTATTTGTATGGTGTGGATTTCAAGGAACAACATGCTTCTTTATTGCTAGAAGCTGAGGCAACATAAGGTCTCTACTTGCTGAAAACTTTGAAAATTATAGATGTCATGAAGCACTTCAAAAGTGTCTAGGTCTATTACTAGAGGGTAGGGTAGGGTAGGGTACCGTAAGGCACTGTGAGGGTGAGGGTCATTCACCAGGTTTATCATTGAGGGTGAGAGACATTCACTGGATCATGTTAATAAGTTAATTTTTTTTTTTGAGATTTTTTCAATAAATTTATATAGATTTAAAACCTGAGCATATTAATAAATTTACTCATCTAAATAATTTTAAACAAAAAGTTTTGATTTTCGAACAATGGACATATTAATCAATATTAAAACTAACATATTTTTATAAAACATGAGGTTATATTAAAACTTGAGGGCTTAGGGTAGTACACCTTTGTAGATTAGGGAGTCAAAATCACTATGTAGAGAGAGGTCTCTTGTACCATAAACAAAAAGGTTTCTATGTTATTTTGATTTTTTTGCTAGGTTGTAACCTTAAATTAGATTACTATTATTACTACTAAAATTTATTAAAAAGAAGTTTAAGAGATAAATCCGTTTTCCTTTTTAATAAATTATTTTTTAAGTTTGATAAAAAAAAATATTGTTTCTAAATATTAAAAAAATATATAAAAGTAAATTTAAATTTATAATATAACATGGTACATTAAATTTTGATTTGGTTAATTTATAAGAGATTTTATGAAATGTAATGTAAGTATTTTGGACATATCAATTTCAGGGTTATCTTTAGGATGAATAATGAGTAGAATTATAGGTAGTTGAATTATATGTATAGGTAGTAGGACAAACTTTGACAACTATGTATCATGTGAAATGTATTTTTAATTTTTTTTTTTATGAAAAATATTATTTTTTTTTAAATTCTTAATATATTGAAAATTTTATTTTTTATTTTTAAATATTAAAAAAAAAACGAAATTAAAGAAATAAATCTATTTTCTTTTTTAATAAATTATTTTTCAAATTTGATAAAAAATTTATTATCTCTAAATATTTAAAAAAAATAAATTATTTTCCAAGTTTGATAGAAATTTTATTGTAAGTCATTTTCAGTTATGAAAGAGTCTTGTTGTGGATTGAAACTTCTAGCCTACTAGATTTATCTAGTTATGGAAGAGTGTTGTAGATTTACCAGTACAATGCACAGTGAAACAGCTCTTATATAAATGGTGTCCATGAGTTGA
>JASDQU010321958.1:2983-13065 GCA_032191745.1 Picea mariana | reverse complement strand
TAAGATGCTAGGGATAATCTCAATCATCGTTGATCATCACATTGACACTTGGCATGACGTGCTCCATGTTCGACAAAAACAATGTCCCATCCACCTCAGGGAGCATGTTGTCATCCAAGCTAAGGTTGAAAAGCTAGAGAAGACCCTCTTCATCTTCTCCATCCCATACACAATAAGGGTGTCAAACCCCATCCTTGTAAATAAAAAGCAAGGGAACCTCCTCGTGTACACAAACTTTAGAGAACTATACAAAGCATTCCCCAAAGACATCTATCCCACCCCTTTCATTAACCAAGTCATTGATGCTTAAGTAGGTTATGGAGTACTCTCCCTCACATATGTATTCTTCAATTACAACCAAATACAAATCCAACAACAACATCGGTATAAAATATCATTCAAAACACCATGGGGGAATTTCACCTACTAGGCCATTCCCTTCTGCCTTAAAAATGTTGATGCCCTTCCAATGACCCATGAATTATGTCTTTTATGACATGATTGAAAAAGTTATTTCCAACTTAGATGACCTCATTGCAAAATACAAGAAAAGGAATGAATGCCTTACCGATTTTCACACAGTTTTCTTGCAATTATAGCAGTATCACATTCGTCTCAACCCTCACAGATATGTGTTCTATGTCACATCAAGCTACCTTCTTGGGTTCATGGTATCCAACCAAGGCATCACACTAGATCCTCTCAAAGTCGAGGCTATCACACAATTGTCTCCCCCATGTACAATACACCAACTGCAAAGTTTACAAGGGAAAGCTAATTTCCTTCAATGATTCGTCATTGACTATGTGTCCATCATGCATGGCTTCCTCCAACTACTTCATAAGGACACCCCTTTCATTTGGGACGATCAAGCTTTCTAAGATTTTTCTAAACTCAAACAAGCCCTCGTGTTAACTCCACTCTTAGGACCCCCTAACTGTGTCCAAAGCTTTATTGTGTTAGCACCACTCTTAAAACCCCCTAACTTTGTTTGAGACTTTATCCTTTACAAAGTTTCCTCGACATACTTAGTAGCCATTGTTCTCCCCCATTTAAACAACCAAAATCAAGAACATATCATCTATTAATTGAACAAGAGCTTCTTGGCCCACAAACTCAACTACACATATGATAATGAATTTGCATTTGGAATCATCTTCACAATGCAATGCCTACACCACTACATCCTCCCAACACACACCATAGTAATTACCAGCACCTAAAACACCAGACTATCAATAGTAGGTACACCAAATGGATTTTACTCTTATAAGCATTCAATCTTAAGTTCACCACACCTAACGCCAAGAAATATTTAGTGATCACCAAGCTCATGGCCAAGTTAGCCTCCAACTCCCCTCAACCTTGTATTGAATGACTCATTATTGGACGATTCTCTATTACTCGTCTCCATGAATGACCCATGGTTTGGATATATCATTATCTATCTGCAAACCCATAAATTATGGCCTAAGATGTCCAAAGAAGCTAGATGTCACATCCACCATCAAGCCCTCCACTACGCTATCATTCAAGGTACCCTATATCATCTAAGTGTGAATTCCATTTTGTGACACTTCATAAACCATGCAAAAGTGGAAAAAGTCTTGAATGATTTCCATAGTGAGGCATGAGAAGAACTTTTATAGGATAATCTATCTATAGATAAGCAATCAAAATCTTCAATGGACAAGTGTATCTCAATGACAAATAAAGGGATAAATAACCTCTTACTTTTTCCTAAGATTAACATGCATTTTCATAAGCAAATATGAGAAGGAAGAAGGTACATACCCAATTCTTGATGTTTTTCCAACATGTCCAATGCCTTACGGTTGACCTTGTTATAGCTCCATTGATTTTCCATCGAATTGCACAATCATTCAACAAGCAATACCTTGACATTCATTGTTGTAATCCTAGCTCCAAGACCCAAATTCCTCCTCCTCAATCCTAAGTCCACCTCCATTGAACAAGCATGATATGAAACCATATCATGGCAAGATAACTAAGCGAATAACTAATATTCCTCACCTAAGATCAAATCACACTAATGTTGATGCCCAACATTCAACAGTGGTATCACACTCAAGACCAAGGATTCTTGCTACAGATCGCCAACATAAGGACACTTTTATATGGACCTTCTTCCCTTAGCTTTGGCTCTCATACTTATAGATTCTTAAGGAGCTAATGATAGGTTGCATGTCATGCAAAAGTATGAATATATGAGCCATGCATCGCTTCCATGCAAAACTTTTTAGCTTTCAAGTATTGGTTGTTCTTAGTTTTCCTCATGGCTTTTCTGCTTTCCAAGGATTTAAGGGATGGTCATGGATTTTGCATGGGAAACTACGACCGATCGCACATGTTCCAAGTGAAAACACAATCTATCACACTTCTTCCTAGGAGAAAGTGCAACCATGATATCCTTCTACTAGTTAAGTGGTTTGTGAGTTAAATCCTCATGATCTGATAGTATGTTTTGGTCTTCTACATCTTCCTTGGCATATGGTGCCAAATAAAGTTGTAACAAATGCCCCCTAATGTGTGATCCCATAAGAGAAATTGATGACCAAAATACATTACAATACCAATTGCTAATGAGTGGACTAAGGAGAAGTCATGTATCTCAAAGAACTAGGAAGTATCTACAGGTAAAAATTGACCAAACATATATAAATCATCTCTAAGGTGGGCATACCCATTCTTGGATATATCAATAAGCATGGTCGCCAATATAATACATTGTGGATCCATGTAGTATTTAATCTTGAGGAAGGGAGGACAACTTGGTTTTGTAAGGGTTCAAAACCAAGGTTCCAGTTGGTTCTCTCTCTTGATATTTTAGCTATTATTTGACTCCATTGCCCAAGGATAAATTGTTTTAATTGCATTGGAGAATGTAAATTGTTGCATTGGAATACGTGAAATAAGCTCATTTTGAAATCATTTTGATTTGGCTTGATTGCACTCATCATAAGCTAGTTTCCCTACCCAAGGCGTTTTGGTTGAAGGAGATTTACTTACTGTTGTAATTAAATTAATGCTACAACCATTAGGGATGAAGTAAAACACTCTCTTAAAGTAGTCTTTCTCTCGATTCCGACCACTGAAAGTTGCATACAAATATTGGAAACTAATCTACGAGTTAAGGGATTTTCATTGGAATATCTGTTTGTTGATTTTAACAGTTAGAATTAGATGTTGTAGCAAAGATTTGTTACAGCCATATAGGGTTGTCATAAAATTATTGATAACTCTTGGTTTATAGCCCTTTCGATCGTCAAAATTGTTGTTTGAAAATTGAAATGTTATCTACTAATCAAGGGTTTTTGTTTCAAGTTATTACTTGCTAATTTTGATGGTGAGTTATTGCAGTTGTTAACATTTCCTTCTTTCTTATATAAATTACATTCTCCTGCAATTTTTGGAATAGCAAGGTTTCTTTTTGTTTCCCTTAGTGTTTGGGGGTTTTATTTCATGATCTTGGGTATTGGGATAGTGGTTCTAACATTTTTTTTGTAGGTTATTGATCATACTCTTTCTTCCCTTCACCGAATTCATCATTCTTCAAACCCTAAGCACTCTCATACCATGAGCTATAGGGATTTTCCATTAACCACATTATTTCCCCCCTCATTCTCCCCTAGGGTTACCTAGGATTCCTCCCTTGTGGTCAATTTCTTCATCACTAAAAGAGGGGAGAATTTATCTAAGGTGACAATGGGTAGATGCTCACGAGTTTTCACACATTTGTGGGTTGAAGGTTGGCTTTGCTCAACTTACACCTCGTGTGATAACAACCACATTTGTTCGCATGATGAATAATTGTACCTTGTATCGGAATGTGTGAATACTTAGTGATTTAATCATACACAACAACTACAGATTTCATGATTGGTAATAAAAAGGTGTGAAGACTATTGGAACAAGGAAAACTAGCTAGTTTCAAAAGGAGACAACCTACAGGCAGTTGCAACAATTTTGTTTCCATTTTTCAGTGGGTTGTTCCAATATAGATATTGAAGCAACCTCTACTTAGTTATTACTCAACAATCCTTCCTCGTTGCACTTTAATTTATTATAATTATACAGTGTTTACCTCGTATTTTCATTTTTACTTCTTATAAAAATCAGTAACAAATAGTTCTAAAAAGAAAAATCAGCAAGTAGAAATACAAAGTACATTCTAGTTCAAGGCATGAATGGAATCCAACTTCATCTTAAAAAAAAATAATACATTTGATAGAGTATTTGGAATTTCCATGGATTCCTGCAGTTCAATAGTTTATGTATACATCATTTTACTGTAGGAGTTGTCGATTCTGGTAGCAACAATAGCAGATTGATCAACTACTAGATCCCTTGGTTTTGGCAATTGATTAACACATATAACAAAGTAGTGGAACTATTGGATTCGACGACTCTGGTTGTTCGCTGACAAACACATTCAACACAATAGAATTACCAGACTCACCAGTCCCAATAGGTCAACCCCACTACAAAGGCAATTATGGTAAGTTCAAATCATATTTTCAGAATGTATGACTAAGCATGGAGAATATGTGTTATAATTAGAAAACTATTATATTTTTTTAAACCTTGTCAACTGACCATGTGTGTGTCAACACCCATTCATACCTTTCCACTGCACCGCCATTCTATCCAACCACCCTTGATCAATATTCAATCTGATAGGGTCATACATGATCGCGTCCCCAACTGATTTGAATCATGTAAGGATTCAAATTAACCAATTTATTGTTTATTTTCCATCTTGTATGAGAAAACTCGGGCCTTTCCTTCTCCATATTTCATTGTCCGATATTGCAGGTTGGTAGAAGCTTGAGGTTGAAAAATCCCTCGCAAGAAAGAATAGCAGAGTATGAAGAAAACTCCAGTACGAAGGTATGAGCCAATTGGGGATGAATTCCTCGATAGCTTTCAAAGGGAAAATAATATTTTAGGGAAGTAGGATGACTCCCCTTCTATGAGAAACTATAGGGCCATAATTTCAAGGTTCCCAAAGCCTTCATTGAGATTTTCAATGGAAGTGTAGCACAAATAGAATAGTTGGTCCTTATTTTTTTTTAAGAATCGATTTCTAGAAGTACGAGACTTCCACAAGGAGGAGAATGCTCATTCAAGAACTCAATTAAATAATTTGACTGCAACCAATTCCTCGTACCTGAGAATTGGAACCCTGATTGGAGCAAGGGAGTCCCTCAGCCATGGATCAAAGAAGACTGGTAGGACATCCTCTACATCATGCAAAAATACATCACTTGTGAAGGGAGGTATGCTATCACATTTAGATATCATCTGAGGTTTATTTTTTGTTTTCAAGAGGGCTGAAAAATGCATCTCCCCTTCTTCCTATTAAAGAGTTTAACCAAAATGGATAAAAACGTACAAGCTTGACCAAAGTATGCAGAAACTAGTTTATTTTATCATGGGATGATTAAAACACTGGTGGAAGAAGAATAAAGGAATAAGTATCATACATGGAATCAATTTCTCTTCTAGGGAGGGTTTGAAAAAAATCCCTCAGGGTCTTCGGTAGCTCAACATAAAGAGGATTCACTGAGGAAGAACAAGGATAATCCCCTTAAGCGAAAGAAGACTAACATAGAGGGAGAACCTTCTAAGAAATATCAAACTGTTGAAATAAAGAGGGAATCTTGTGCAGATACTGAAGATACCCCTGTCAAGAAAAATAAGGCCCACATAGAGAAGAAACCCTCCATAGAGTCGAGAGAAACCCATTGTTGCAAAGAAAAAGAAACCTTCCAAGGAGGTTAGAGAAACCCCTGTTGCGAAGAAGAAGAAGAATAAACCCTCCACAGAGACTAGAGAAACCCCTCTTGCAAAGAAGAAGAAGAAACCCTCCATGGAAATTAGAGACACCCATATTCATAAAAATACTATTCATACTAGGAAAAATTCTTCCATAGGAATGGAAGTTGGACCCGATAAGAAAAGGAAGGTTGCAGTGAAAAATGAGTTAGAAGGTAAAAAGGGAGACCATAAGATATTGATTGTAGAGGTATCAGAAGAAACTCCTACCAGCGTTACTCGTAGAGGAGAAAGAAAACTCATTAAGGAACCTAAGCAGGAGATAGAGGATAAAGCCGACATCGTCATTGTCAAGAGCATATCTAGAAGGCCTCAGACATGGTCTTTTCTAAGAATAACTTTATCCCTAGGGAATAAATATATTCAAAGGTGTTTGCCTCTTTCCCTGAAGAAGAAATTGCACCATCAACACTTATTTTTGTTCCGGTAGAAGAGATAGAGCTAAAATCCTGTGAGGAGGTAATAAAGAATGTCCTTAATCTTCTTTACTTAGTCTCTGATGAGGGCAATCTAGAGGATCCTGAACAGAGTAAGGAAATAGCATTGGATGACTTTCCTAAGGCCTCATAGTAGAAGAAAAAGAAGAACAAAAGAGAAAATAATCTTTAAGTGACAGATTAAAACATATGAGGTATTGGATAGGAACATAAAGCAAGAAAATCAAGTCCTCAAGGAGATGAATGCTTGACTCAGGAAATCTAGGGACTGGGTAGTGGCCAGGAACAAATTTTTGACTATGAGTGTAACACCCCCAGCCACCCAAGTTGGGTCGTGCTACCTCGTAGAACCACTCTTTCTAAGCTCTGATGCCAATTTGTAACATACTATGCCATCCCAGGCCCAGGGCACACTACCACAATTATGCTCTGTTCAAACTCATATACCACATTGTAACACACCCCCAGCCACCTGTTGGGGCACGCCACTTGAAAAACCTCTTCCTTTCTACATTATATATATATATATATATATAGGTCTGCACACAGTTGGTAGACATTAATTAACTCTATCCAGGCTAAGGCTAGGAGGTTCGTGGAAGGTCTGTCTGGTACCCATTATCTCTATATAGAGAGAGATTCCTGGTACCCATTGTTGTAAACAAATTCTACCAAGTGTAGATAGTCTTCCCATTCACATGGTTTGTCCATCACGTACATTCTTAGCATATCCTCTATCACTTGGTTCACCCTTTCTATTTTCCCATCAGACTCAGGATGATAAGTTGTGCTAAAGTTCAGATTTGTTTTGAACCCTTTGAATAATCCCTTCCAGAACTTTGAGGTGAACTTTGGGTCTCTGTCAAACACAATTGTCTTGGGTATGCCATGAAAGCGTGCTACTTCCCTCATATAAATATCAACAAAATTGGTTTCCTTGTGAGTAATCTTTATTGGAATGAAATGGGTGGATTTAGTAAGCTTGTCCATGAACACCATGATAGAGTCATGATGCTTTCTTGTTCTGGGCAATTTGGTGATGAAATCCATTGTCACCACTTCCCACTTCCACTCAGGAATGAGCAATGGCTACAACAACCCATCTGGGTGTCTATGCTCATCCTTGACCTTTTGACACTCCAGACATTTAGCAATGTACTCAACAATTTCCTTCTTCATGTATGGCCAATAATATTGGCGTTTGACTGCTACAACTGTTTTCTGATATCCTGGGTGCCCATCATAAGGTACAATATGCATCTCTTTCAAGATCATACTCAATTCATGAGAATTGGGTACATAAATTTTGTTCATGTATAGGAGAATTTCATCATTTCCCAATTTATAATCTTCAACCTTCTGTTGCATTTTACCTTGCTACAATTTTGTTACTAAATCCATGTACTACAAATCTACTTTTGCAGCCTCAGAAATCATGCCTTTAAGATCAACTTGATACATGCTAATGGTTGTAGCATGCAGTTGATTCCCTCTCCTGTTGAGTGCATCGACCACTTTGTTATCTTTTCCTTTGATGTGCTTGATATCAAAGTCATACTCATAGAGAAACTCTAAACATCTACTTTGTCTGGCATTTAGAGTTGGATGATCAAATAGATATTTCAAACCATTATGGTATGTCCTTAGCTCAAACCTTTTTCCCATGAGGTAGTGCCTCCACTTCTTCAAGGCATGTACTATGGCTACCATCTCCAAATCATGAGTGGCATAGAGTCTTTCATTCTCTTTCAATTTTCTGGATTCAAAACATACCACAAAACCATTCTGACTAAGGACTCCACCAAGTCCTTCTTTGCATGCATCTGTGCAAACCATGAAATCCTCATTAGGATGTTAAATTCTCAGAATTGGAGCACTCGTTAACAACTACTTCAAATGATGGAACCTCTTTTCACATTTTGTTGTCCATTGAAACTTCACCCCCTTCCTTTGCAAGGAAGTGATTGGGTGAGCAATCCTTAAAAACCCTGCAATTAATCTTTTGTAGTAGCTAGCTAGACCCATGAAGGATCTGAATTGTATCACATTCTTAGGTGCTATCCACCCTTTAATAGATTCAATCTTTTCAGGGTCCACTGTTATTCCTTCTTTGGATATGATATGCCCCAAATAGTGAATTCGACTATGATAAAATGAGAACTTGCTCAATTTGGAATACAACGGGTGCTCTCTTAACACTTGTAACACCATCCTCAAGTGATACTCATGCTCTTATTCTGACTTGGAATATACAAGGATGCCATCCAAAAAGACAATGAAAAACTTATCTAAGTATTCCCGGAAAACACAATTCATTAAGCACATGAAAGCAACTGATGCATTTGATAACCCAAATGGCACCACTATGAACTCGTAATGATTGTACCTTGTCCTGAAGAAAGTCTTGCTGATGTCTTCATCTCTGATTCTTACTTGATGGTATCCAGACCTAATATCAATATTTGAAAATATCCTTGCATCCTTTAACTGATCAAAGAGATCATCAATTCTTGGCAAAGGATACTTGTTCTTTATAGTTACTTTGTTCAATTGTCTAAAGTCAATGCACAATATCAATGTCCCATATTTCTTCTTCAAAAATAAAACTGGGGCACCCCAAGGTGATACACTTGGGTGTATATACCCCTTCTTCAAAAGTTCTTCAAGATGCATTTGCAGTTCCTTCAGCTCTGGTGTACTCATCTGGTAGGGAGTCTTGGATACTGGAGCTGCTCCAGGCATCAAATTTATAGAGAAATCAATATCCCTCTTTGGGGGTAGTCCTAGTATCTCCTTAAACACATCCTCGAACTCTTTTAGGACTGCATGATCCTCAAGATTTGACACCTTAACCTTAGGTTCTTCCTCCATATGAGCTCCAAATATTTGGCAGCGCTTCCTATAAAACTTTTTCAGCTGCATTGTTGAGATCTCTTAGACAGTAATTGCCCTAGGAATTCCTTGGACTGTTGTTGGGTTCCCTTCCTTGTTCAGGCAAGTAAATTCCTTGTTATGACAGTCTAATATGGCATGGTTTTGGTCCAACCAATCCATACCAATTAGACAGTCATATGAATCCAAGGGTAAGATGTTCAAATCTACCTTGGTACCCAGCCCATTCATGTCCACTGGACATGATTTAATCAACTCAACAACTTTTCTCTTGGCTCCTGTAGCCAGCTGCACTAGCCAAGATTCCCCGTGCTTGCTTCTTAGTAATTGCAATCTTTCCACTACCTTAGGATCTATATAGCTATGACTAGCTTCTGAATATATTAAAATAGTAAAGGCATGGTTATTGATCATACCTTCCACTTCAATCATGTGTGATTGAAACTCTGCTTGCTTGTTGTCCAGGGATGCATAGATCCTTGGTACACTTCTTCCCATGTCCTCCATTATTTATGCTTGTTGTACATTGTGGAAATCTCTCACTTTGTCACTTCTATGAGGACAATCTCTATACTTATGGTCTCCTTTACAACCCCAACATTGAATAGGTGGTTGCCTTGTCCTTTCCAACCTAACTCATCCATTCTGTGCTCTCTAAAAGATAGTTGTCCCTTAGGATTATGTTTGAAAAATGGTGGCATGTTTCCCTTCTTCCTCTGTTCCCTCCCAAACTTCTTCTTTTCCTCCCAAGACTTCTCGAAAGTAGGCTTTCCTTTTTGCTAATCATATAAGCACTTAGCTCGCCTTATGGTTTCCTCCAAAGTTTTAGGATCATCATACTGAATTTTATCACTAATGAAAGATGGAAGCCCACTCAGGTATCTCTGGATCTTA
>JASDQU010321955.1:0-13065 GCA_032191745.1 Picea mariana | reverse complement strand
TGTGCCACGTTGCATGAGTACATGCAACGTGGCACAAGTCATAGAAGTGAAAAGGAAAGGGAGCATGGTGAGGGATTTTTCCAAATTCATTCACTCTAGCATGTAAGGAATTGCATGATTAAAGAGTAGAAAACAACATACCTCCACTTACCCAAAATGTTGATGAACTATGCAATAGGAATATGGCTGATGCGGCTACTGGAGCATGGAATATGTCACTGTTGGATTAGAGAATGTGAAGTGGAGGAATATGAACTGTTGCTGATGAATCATGGAAAATAGGAAGTATGAAAGTGGAATTGTGGTACTCTCATATGGTTGGAAAAATACTGCTGCAACTGCTGATGGAGTCATGAAAAAGTGTATAGTCTTCACCTGCTGCTAAACCCGATGGTACAATTCTAGTCATGCGAATGAATGTGTCGATGTCGAGCATGAAGAGATGTCATTGGATTACCGACCGTTGCTGAATGTCGTTAACCAATGTGAGGCAACTCATCAGTGATGTCAATGAGTGTCAAGGTACCTAAGTACATCTTGCGAAGTGCGAATGAATGAGATGATGTCGAGCCACTTGCAAGATCTGACGATCAAGGGACAATGATGTATTCCCATGATTGTCAGTAAGATCACTTGCCATTAAGGCATGGAAGCCTCCAGGTACTCAAAAAGAACTCTAGTCTATATCCCAGATAAGGTGTTGAGGTTGATGGGGCAAGGTTTGTTGAAAGGTGGGATTTAAGGAATCCCACATCAGTCAACGCAAGTTCGGATAAGAATATTGGTAGGACTATAGGAAATATCTCAGTAGCAACATTGGTTATAGCAAGGCAATGTAGTCATGGAAAAGGGAGCTGGATGGTTTTATTCACAAGGCAAAAAGATAAACTGAAAAATATAAAGAGATGTATGCGACTCAGAAATATAGGCGTGTGCGAAGTCATGAAGGATAAGGCGATGGAAAGTGGACTTCAACATGGATGACTAATGTGCATTTGAAGGAGAAATGGGGAAAGGCATTCATGACACAAAATGGTTGTATGGATGAGTTTTGTGTAACAACAATCGTCATGATGTGTATAATGAGAAGCAACTCCTTCAAGCTTGCAATAAGCATGTTTTTCAGAAAAAAATTGCAATTCTTGAAAAATCACTGTGGCATGGAATGTGAGCTTCTTCATTCCTGTAATAAAACTTAATACTAATCCTGCAGTCAAACTTGTGAGATCATCGTAAAACAAAAAATGCGAGATTTAGTATGAATGCGACAAATTAAAAATAAAAGGTGTTTTTACTTGTTGTCGTTGCACGCTTGTTCATCGTCGATTGCTGTGTGAAGTGACTTAAGAAAACCAAATTAGCGTTAATGCATAAAAAAATGTGTTGGTATTGTTTTCAGGAATTGAGTGAAATGTCCATTTCCCAGATCTTTATGTTATTCATTTTTTTATTTGTTTTTGCTTTTAAGTTTTTTTTTTTTTTACACTATGCTTGATTATTAGGTTATACCACAACCGAATTATTAAGTTGTATAAGGATTCATGCAAATTAATTTGCTTGATTATTGTATTAATCGCAATAATATTAATGTTGGTATAATTGAAAACACATAACCTCGAAATAATCCAATCAAGGTATCAACACAAGTTGGCGCAAGCGCCTAAGACTAGCACCAAGTGCTAAGCCAAGGGAACAACCACGAGCATAAGTCTTGCACAATGCGTCAATTTATCCTTGAAACATTGGGATATTTAAGCACAAAGAATATGTTTTTGTGGGATTATTTCTCTTATGCAAAAAGGTTAAGCGCCCCGAGTCCCAGGTGTCAATACTAAAATGCCAAGCAGACTGATCCGATTCTGTTGAAGGAGACTTAGCAGTCATCGACAATGTCATAAATTGATAGTAAGTATCTGCGTGTCAAGGTGAGGCGCAATTAGATGTTTGGAAAACTAGTTGCTAGGTGCCTGATTGTCACTTATTGTCAACAGAACGACCAATGTCAAACAGATGCCAAGTGCTTCTCGATTGTTTTTATTAATGTTGGTTTATTGCATTAAAATGCAAAGTACCTTTCAGCATTCGAGCTTGCAATAACGAGTCAAGGCAAAGACGCCCAGTGATATATTCATGAGCAACCATCCATATCATTGCTTGCCATATGTGAAAACCAATCTGCCTAGTTTCAAGAATGTTGCTAAGGATTACCTTGCAGTCACACTCAACATGCTAAACAATGTTCAAGCTCAGAAGGACGCCCTGCAAAGGAAGCTATTCCTATTTACCAATCAATCCGTCATTACAAAAGATAGTATGTATAGAAGCTATATGATTTTGGAAGAACTGGTTATGAGGCCAATTATTGATAGTAGGACCTGTGGCACAGGTTATGGATTTTCAAATTGGGGCGCGATCATGTTGTAGTTTGAGCTATGGGAGAGGTGGCTAAGGTTGGTGTGGTGGAGACTTTAGGAGCAGATGCAAGAGAAGAAACAGGTAGTGACACAACCACAATGAGGGATTCCTTTTAATTACTGCACCATGAGATGTAGGCCACTTCTAACAAACTTCGACCTGTCACCGTCCCTACTTAACAGCCCGTCGTCGTTGATAGGCCTTCCTTGGATGAGCTAGATTGCTGCAGACTATTTCATTTGAACGTACAACTGTATATCGCAATTGGATCTATAGGCATTCTCTCTTGCCATGTTTGAACAACAAAGTCAAGGAGATTGGAGTCTGTATATGAATTCGCATGGAGTTTGGACATCGTCACCATGAGAATCATGTTGTAGATTCAAGACCATGATTAGAAATATTTGGGTCTCTGTGATACTCTGTATGGTTTTCATGAGCGTAGAGGTGGACACAAAATAATCAACAGAAAATCAACACGTAAATAGCGTTATCTCGCTGCTTTGTATCAGATATTTGTAGTAGGAAACCTGAAATGAATGCTAGAATTTAATTTAATCGGAATGCAATGAATGCGGGATCCCTTTCCAAATTTAAAAAATCTTCCAGTAATTTAATGCTAAATGTGACAGTTTTTTTTTTTAGCAATGAGAAATTGACACATAATTTCAAAAATAGGGTAACTCTCTCCGAGGCATCAAAGGCTAGTTTGGTTGTTGCGTCCAAATCATGGGAATCTCAAGAGTGAACCCTATCAGTGGAGCATCACCCTATTTTTGTCTCGATTTTATTCCATTTCAGTTAGTGAAGAATGTGAATGTGGTGCCACAAGTCAATTTCATACCCACCAAAGAGATCGACTTAAAACCCACATGTAATCTGGTCAATGGATACAAAATCTTTGTAAAACCAGAGACACTGCAGAACTATTTATAAATTTGATTTACTTCTAGCGCCTTTTTGGATTCAACTAAGTCTCTATAATGAGGATGAAATGATCCACGTTGCACACGGTTTCTCCAAAAATGGATTTTAATGATTAGGAGAGAGAATGACCGTAAAAACTGATGTTTCTTTTCTGTTTTTAGAGCGGATGTTTACTTGAATGAGCCCCAAGTTTTGTTTTTGGTGACAGATGCCAACTCCATAAAGCGAAGAGGAAGCTTGGGCAACTGCATCAGAATGAAATAGTTTCTTTTTAAGTTTATTCATTACATCACAAGGTTATGAAACAATAAGCCTAATTGACAATGGAATGCAGCTTTGATTTGGAGAGGACTTTGTAACAATGTTGTGATCAATTGATCTATCCGGCAGAGTTTCTTGCAATGGTCTATCTTGCTGATAGTTTTTGGAAGCTTTCTTCATACTATAAGAAAGGGCCAAAGAGTGAATCAACGATGAATCAAAGTGGAAAAAAGATTCAATTTTAAGCCCAGGCTTTACCAAAAACCCCTTGGCAGATCAGAGCCTGAGGAGCCACGTTAAACATGCATTGGCTTTAAAATCCAAGTAGGGCATTTTTCATCGAATGAAATTAATTGCGGCTTACAACCTTCAACACACTGCCAAGAATGAACCTGATAAAAGAGCAAGTAATGACGAAAGGCTTCTGGAACAAAGTCCCTTGATACGTCAAGACAAACTTCCAGATTGATAAATAATAGTAATGGATCCAGCTGTGTCTGCTGCAATTCATATCGACATTCTCAAATGCCCCGTCAAGGTCAAAACATAAACTTTCCCGGTATTGTCACATGAAGAGTTATCATTTTAAAGGAAAAGACACGATATGATGAAGCCATAGTTCATAGGTTTTGAAAGAATTTCTACGTAAGGATTTTCATTTGAAAGCTACCACTAAAGATTTTAATCGCAAAAGTTATATCTTGGAAATGCGAACTTCGATGAGGTAGAGAAACTTAAATACCCAATAATTTGCACAAGAATCGTGTCTACAGTCGATGTCGAGTTTGACTCCCAATGTACCAGCGAGAGCTTCTCTGCTCTATCGTATCAAACCCTGCCTTTGCAGGTTTTACTCCAAGTAGAAGGGTTAAGCTGGTTTATTTCTGGTCAAGGATGGACGCACAAATCTGTTTTTATATGTTTTTTTTATTATTATTATGCTTTCAGAAAGTAAAAAATATAAGGGCTTTAAAAATTTATTTCACAAACTTATTGAAACTTTATGAGCAAATGGAAACAAATTGTAGACGGAAAATAGATTGGGCAATTTTTGTGTAATCGTCAACAATTAAAATTCTTCCTAAAATGAACTTTAGTCATCCTACTTTCTGATCCTTGCGATCGCACAAAGCGCGAAGGAGAGCATACTTATTCAAAACTAAGAAAACTTGAAAATAACGTCCTACCTACATTACGCTAATTAAAAACTGAAGATTAGTTAAGTGTAGTCAAACTTCTAGTGTAACCATGCACGTAACATAAATACAAATATGCCCTCTTTCAATTTCACAATTGACAATCGAAAATATATGCAAACATGCGAAATTGATTGTTGAAACTGTAAATTAACAAAATAAAAAGAAAAAATGAATGGATCTAACCTGGTACTTGCTTGAAACCATTGTTCAATAATGCTTTCGTAGGCATAGTTTTCACTCCTCAGATCGTGTCGCAACTCTTTGTTATCCTCCTCGATCTCTTGCTCATATAATTTTTCGTCATCAAATGTGCAGGGTTCCTTGTATGTTGTTTCTTCGTTTTCCTTTGGAGGAGTAATTAAACTTTTAGCTGCTGTCAAGATATCCTCTTCCCAAGAAGAAGGGATCCCGACTTTTGCTAGTATCTGAGTGAGTTGTTCCAAGCTTAAACTCATTGTTAAACCATATTGAAAAAGGAGAATGATTTATCATCAAAGATTTGAATTTTTAAAACTAAGAAATTAAAACTATTTGTAAAGATAAAACACACCAAACTTGAACTCTTTGCGTTACTGGGACCCTGCTGTCACCAGGTTATCGGTTCACACAAGTTAGCTCAATAAAAACAAAATTTGCATAAATAAAAACACACTTTTGCATAAAATAAGGATAATTACACTTCTGCATAAAAGGAAGAGGACAACCTAACTTTGGAGCAACCCCACCAAAGTGGATGCATGGGCTCTTCCCGCATGTCTTACCGTCTTCTTTCCGCCCTTAGGTCATCCATAAAACCAATCCAAAATCATTAAAAAAATTTAATTCAAATGCTACCTATTACCGTTTACAACTCCCCGACAACGACGCCAAAATGTTGGTGCAATTATATGCATAATATATTACCAAACATAAATTATCAACCGGGATTCATAATCAGTAGAGTTGATGCACTATATGTGTTGATAACAGATAGGTTCCTATGTCTTTTTAGTATAGATTAGATAAGAAAACCATTTAGAAACCAACACACTCTTAAAAATAATAATCTTCACACAACTCAAAAGCTGGAAAGAAAAACTCATAAACAAACAAAAGCTCTTGCTCAGGTGATGGAACTACTCATTGATGGATTATGAAAAGAAAATATGAACATTGATTCTATCTCTTGGAGCAACTAAACTAACAAGTGGGATGCTCCATTAAAGCTCATGTATGGTGAAACACAAAGATCCAACCGTTCTTGCATTACCACACTTTGCGACACATTCGAATAGTGAAATCAAACAAAATAACATGAAATCAAAATAACAAATACATGAAATGAAAATCTACACTAACAATTTACAATAAGCTTACCAAGCTGGATCGATGGCCCTTGCCGATGCCAACATGGAAGCTTTAGATCAATAGATGATAACTTCTAAGAGAGACAAAATCACTAAATCCAAACTTGCATTAATCTTCAACAGGTAGGTTTACAAAAGGAGTCTCTTCATGAATCCAATCTACATCATAACAATTCTCCTCAAGAACCTATCTCATAACAATTCCCTTAATCTACATAATAATAATTCTTCCCCTCTCATAAAGAGAGGGCACTCTCTTTTATACATGAGAGCTTTGAAAAGGAGATAAACATCTCATAATTACAAATCCACTTTTCTCTCAACCCATTTCCCATTATTACAAAATATAATCCCTTCAAATCCTCACACATATCTCTCATGTATATTGGATAATATATGACAACTAAATCTCCATGATCTTCTCCTTGGATTAGGATTGAATTATCTCCTCAAACTTGAAATGGTGGAGGAAGTATTCAAGAAGTCTTTTTGAATTAATCCTTCACATATTCCTACACATGATAAAGCTCACACATTTTTGAGATATATGAAAACATGCCAATTTTCTAATATTTAATCACAAATTCCCTTTTAATACTAAAATAAATGATTTGGAAAATAATACGGTTAAACCCATATTTAATTATGAAAATGGTATCATGAAATGTTAATGGGGCGATGAAATGTGAAGAATGATGAAAGGAAAGGTGGATGGAAATACAACATTTCTGAGTCCTAATAGACATCTTCACACCAACATCAAACAACACAAGGTAAGGATAAAGAAAAGCATTCAACAAAATCCACAGAGAAGGGTAAGAAGAAGAAGTAATCAAGAATACTCATCAAAACAACATGACTTTGTAGCCCATCAAGATCAACTACAGAAACTACATTTGACCCAACGAAAATATCTGATCAACACTTGTTCGACTTATATAAAGTTATCTTGAAGGAGTCATCTAAGAGATGGAAGAAAGTTATCAAGGAAGGAAGCAAGCTTTCAAAGATGAAGGATGAGAAAAATAAAATTTTACAAGAGCGCAAAGAAGAAGTCAAGAAGCACTTGGGGATCGAGCAGCTGGTAGAAAAGAAAAACCCCATGGCAGGATTCAAAGGCCTAGTGGAAATTTTGGTAAAATATAATACAACAAGTCAACAACAAGTCGAACATCTTCAACAGGAAAAACAGGTCATGCAACACCAACACAGCCAAGTAGTTAGGGACATTAAAAAACTTTAGGAATACACAACCACCATCTTGACTTCATAATACACCAAATTCAAGGAGGTCAGACAAAACTTGGAAGAAACCACCAAGCATACAACAAATTTAAATTCAATGGTAAGTAATTGACCCTCCTACTTTACAACTACATACAACAAACTTAGTGAACAGAAAGTTGCGGTTGAGACCATAGAAAAAACTAGAAATATAATGACCAACATAAAAATAAAATACACCCTCACAAACCAACTAGCCAAAGAAAGAGTATTGGAAAAACAACTATCACAACATGAACGATAATGACAGAGGGAAGGACACAAAACATATATAGAGACCAACAATGCAATTCTTCACCTTGCACAAGTGAGAGAAAATATTGAACAGACAAAACAACATATTTACCCCGAGTCAACCGTAGTACACCAGGTAGAAATAACAAAAAAATCAAACCTTCTAGAACGAATGAAGATAATGGGTCTGGAAGCACAACATTCAATTAATGCATGGTATGAATTTACTCAACACCTACAACAAGCAACACCTAATATCCTTCAGACAAACTTTGAAGTCAATCTAGAAACCAGAGAATAAAGAACAGTTGAGTTAATCAGCGACAAAGGATCAATTCCATAAGGGCATTCAGGCAAACCTACATATCTTCTTCAAATATCAGCAAATCCAACACCAAAGAATTCTCTCTCTCTCTCTCTCTCTCTCTACCAAATGTATTAAGCAAACCCCATATTTCTTGGGACGAGCAAGGAATTGAGGTGGGGGGAGATGTTGTAAGGGGTAGTCGACTCTGTCGACTAGACCAAACAGTTGACTAAGAATTATTTGGTCAAATTTTGAAGTCAAAATTATAGGTAGATCGAAGTATCTGTTAAGCTGAACGACCGAGGAAATTAAGTAGTTACAACTACCTAGTAACTGAACATTTTTGGTATAAATAGATGATCATGTATCAAGGAAAGTGTCTCTTTTGTACTATATATATATAAAGTATTGTTTCTTGGGCTCTCTCTACTTTGTGTATGTCTTTACAAATGTGTATGTAACCTCTATGCTTTGCTTGCTTATGTGATGGACTACTGGTAACATTCCCTACTTTTCCCTACATTACAACATGTAGCTGTGGAAAATTCCATGAATTGTTTCCAACTATGAATAGATTTGGAAGGTAACACCCCACACCAAGGCTAGATATGTACTTCCAATGTGAGGGTAAACAACTACCACACTTCATTTTCTTGATTTTTTTTGTGAAATTGACGTGCAAAATTAAATCTACTAAGATGCCTAAATGCAAAGGTTTTCCCTTCACCATCAAATTTAACTTTAGACAAGAGATCGATTGTCTTCTTTGGCATATCATGCAATGGTCTTAAAAGACTAAAAAAATGATCCCATATAGGGATATGGAGAGGAGCCATGGCCTATTAATGTAGTTAAAAAAAATGGCTCCAAGCAGGTTAGCTTGTTGTCCACCCTCTTTCTAGCACAAATTTTATTAACATGTCGAAGTGATCCATTCAAAAGTAAGGGGTTCACCCTGTGAGAAATCCCAATTATACCACCCCTTGTTTGGCGTAGGGAACCCATATGGATTATGTCTTGCAAACCATTATTGATTTGGGGTTTACTGGTTATAGACTATACCACCATTTTCAGTTTTCTAATCCAATAAAACGAAAAACAACTAATCTAAGATGCATGAATGAAAATGCAAGAATTTAGACATATTAATGGAATAAATGAAGCAAACATAGACCCAAACATATCACCATCATTGTACCCAACAATAAGTTGATTGTGAAAGTAAAAGTAGGACTTTGAGTAAATAGCTACAAAATCTAGTATAGTATGATATTAAACAACTAATTACAACTATGTGCCTATAGGTTTAAAAAAACATTTCTAGAAAATAGAAATAAGAATGTAAAATCTAAACATGAGAAAAATCTACAGTGTAAAGGACATTCTTACAACAACCTCGATGCTTAATAAACACCCAAGAATAGTCCACAATGTCTACAACACATGAATCAAACTTCTTGGCCAAATGTGGCTTCTTCTCGTTAAAAATTTCACCATCAGTACATGAAATCTCCTTGAGCCAAAATCCCCTTCTACTTTGAGTTTCTAACATTTATAGCCATTTACAAAATAACTACCCTCTCTTGGCCTTGTGGCCAAGTGGTAGTCTCAATTTTATTCAAGAAATCTCTCCTCTCATTTTCTTGAACTTCCAAATTATACAATTCGTCCTTTAACATATTCATCCCTTTTCTCCAATAGGACTTTATTATATATATCTTTACATTAATTTTGGTGCCACCTCTTTCCCTTTTGACCATTCAATACATGCTTGATGATAATGTCCAAATGAATAATAAGAAAATATTTTTATTTTTATTTTGGAGGAATGATGACTACAACTCCTTTGCCTTAGGTTTGCTAATAGACATATATAACTCATGTGTGCTCCCATGCTCAAGATTTGTGTTACATGTTTCCATCACTTATCATTTTGGCTCCACATCTGATCATTATTCATGCGTAGGTACTTCATCCTTTTATTATTGTTGCATCTACATCCATTTAAATGCTCTCTTTTCTTATAATTGGTTGATGAGTATGACTCTCTGGATAATATTTGCGAAGCCATTGCTATATGTTGGTGGGTCCTCGTTTCCATGGTGTCTAGAATCCATGTTTTTATTATTCACTCTTTCATATATAATGTATTCATATTAAAATGTATAATCTCATTTTCATTATCGGTACCTTGATGCCATCACTATAAGATATATAAGTTGAAAATATATAAAACTTCAAATAATATTTTAGGAAAATGCATTTAACATAAATAAGTCAATTTACGACTTAATAAAGTGTCTGAGTTTACTTCCTTGACTTCAATATCCTTTCATGGGTTATGACATTGGTCACTTTGATAATGATCTTGTAGACACATTAGTTAAAATGTTGTGTTATCAGGTTTCCAATCCGTTAGTAGTGTGCCCATATTTTTATTTTATGAATCTAAAACAAATGGTAAGGAATTCATAAAACTTAGAACAACAAATTTGTACATCACAATAAGACCTTTCCAATGCTATGAAGAGCACACAAGACATATTTCAGGATCAAAAGTTATGGTGAAAATATTAAAAATTGTGTTTTACAAGTCACAAAAAGATGCATGTTGCACCAAGTTCAAAGTTTTCATGTCGCACCAAGTTTATATTTCACATGCTGCACCAAGTATGAAGTTTGGATGTTGCACCAAATCTGAAGTTCACATGTCACACCAAGTTCAAAGTTCACATGTTTCACAAAGTTTGAAGTTCACATTTCACAACAAGTTTGAAGTTTTCATATCACACCAAGTTTTTCGAATCACACCAAAAGTTCTTGTTGCACCTTTCAAAAATTTCTTGTTGCACCTTCTGAAAATTCCTTGTTGCACCTTCCCAAAAACGTTTGTCACACCTTCGAAAAAATTTATTGTTACACCTTCATTAAAATTTCTTATCACACCTTCCAAAAACTTATTTTACCTTTGGGAAAGTTGTGCAATGCTCACAAGTTTTTTAAAAAGGATTCTTTGAGGAAATTGTGAATAATTCATGAACTTCAGAATATGTCAAGTTTTGAGGCTCACAAAGGTGAAAAATAAGATTTTTTTATAGTTGCAAAAGGAAGAAGACTTCAAAATATGTACATAATCATTTCGAAAGGTCTAATCTCAAGAATGATTCAATGATTTAAAAAAATTAGAAGTCCTTACAAGAGGATCACCTCACACAAGAAAACCTTCAAAATATTAACATATAGCTCATGCATGCATAGCTAATTGGCTTAGTACAAAAATCCTGAAGTATTGAAAATATTCCATCACACACAAAACTTGAGATGCACTTATCATGAAGACTAAAAGCAGACCAAAATTTAAGGTGTTGAGAAGAAGCATGGGTGAGACCTTCAATCAACAAACTTTACAAACTTACAACTTTCACATCCAACCTCAGATTTGAAAACAATTTTTTGCAGTGTGTAGAGGAGAGGACAAGATTTGTTATAAATGGTTGCATGCTTAGCTTTAGGTCTCACTTTGTCTCTTTTATAACATGTGATGTTCTGACTATCCTGTTGGCAAGGGAATCTTGACTATATGTTTTCATTCTTGTAGATCTCAAAATTAAATTATGACAATTGCATTGCATTCACAATCTCCAAAAGCTATAAACATTTTTTTCATGAGTTCAAATGTCAATTTTGTCAATACCCAAAATTATGTGCGACAACATTTCTTAAAATAAAATTCCATGTCCCACTTAAAATGAGGTTCTACATGAATGGGATTTTGTTAGCTTGTCTTGCATCTTTGTCGTACAAGATTTAAATATTTGTTAAGCCCTAATATTGGCTCATTACCCCTTAATTGGGGCATATTATATTAGTAATGTTATTTTATTTATGTCGGCTTTAGGCCATTAGTTGTAATTATACCTCCTAGTCTCCTATATATACCAAGGAGACATTTTCATTTTGAATCATCTTGTACTTGAACATTTAAGTGGGGTAAAAGGAGGTTGCCCCCTCAAAGAGGATTATTATCTGAAATTGTATCTTTTTCAAGGTGTTGAGTACTTTTTTTGAGGTTTTTTTATGCTATATTGGTATTTGGTTCTTAACATATGGTATCAGATCTCAAGGTCTTGGGGTTTCGCTACTACATCTAAGACACCTTGACATTTTTGCTATAACTTTTTTTCTACAACGTTTTAGAAGAAATAGCTTGGAGGATATTTAGTATATGGATCAAAGTACGTTGGGTTCAAAATTCAGCTCCTGAGGCCTTATACTTTCTGAGATACAACCCGTACATGACAAGGTTCTGGAATCATCCTGAAATGAGTCATTGTGGCATTTTCTCTATAAAAGCGTTTCCATAATGTTTCAGACCTTGAAATTTGGAGGATATTTACAGAAATTATTAAGGTATCTGTGGTAATTTTTTTATCTTCTGGGTCATCTTAAATTTGTAGATACACCCTGTGTAAGATAGGGTATCTGACTAGTCTGAAGAAGGTGTTCCAGGTAAAACAATCATAACTTCTTCCTAGAGTATTCAAATTGAGTGGGACTATTTTCATTGGATCATGGGAAATCTATAGTATTTCTGGTGCAAGTTTCAGAATTTTATATCAATTATTTTGTGCAGGGCACGCTATACAAGTGAGATCTCCTAGAAAGGACAAAAATCGGCAAGTTGTGGGGAAGTTACCGTAAATTCCACTTGGCACATCCAATTTTGATCAGACCCGTGGCATTGAAGAGAAGAGATATCAGAGAACTACATAAAAGAAATTTTTATACCCAAAAGGGCTAAAACTTGGGAGATACAACAAAAAAAATATTGTCTAGCAAAACCACCTCAAAATCAAGGTTCAAAAGTGATACTTGGCCAACATGCCACCAAACAAGGGAACTTATACACCAACTAAGCCTCCAGAAAATCCTACTTGGACTCTTGATGAAGGTGAAGAAATGCGTAGGGACATAAATGGACTACAAAAGAAGATGGATTCAATGGAAGCTAAGTTGGATACTAAGATGGATTCAATGGACGCTAAGTTGGATGGTTTAAAAGGGGAGATCATGGAAGTATTGAAAAATTTCG
>JASDQU010321954.1:0-13065 GCA_032191745.1 Picea mariana | reverse complement strand
CTCACCATGAAACTTGTATCTCTCCTCAAGCACAATAGAGATTTCAAAGCTGGGATAGGGAAGGAAACTAATAATACTTGTAAACTTTCACATAAGTTACATTTTTTTGAGGATTCACTACTGATTATCCAATGATTACTAAAAGAAGCATCACTCATAAATTTCAATTTACAACCACTATTTAATAATATACAACAACAAAGAAGAGTCTTATCACACATTTCTTTGTCTCGTATATACAAGGATGTGAACATGTTAATTGATGGCCTCGACGTGAACATGTTAATTGATGGCCTTTCAAAAGAAACATCTTTCAGGATGGGTATACAAGTGAAATCACCATGGTTATAAAAAAAAAAAAATCCAAATAGTAAACAGATTTCAACGAACAACTATCACTTTTTTTTATGATATAGTTAACAGATATGTAAAGCATGTATGCAAAGCTATTGCTCGATCTAGTTACAAAGCACTTGTTTTGAATGCATTGCAACATATTACAATATAAAGTTTTTTTATAAATAAAATGATGGATTTTAATATATATTTAAAATAGTTAAATAAACAATTATTTCTTCTAATGGTAATAAAATTCAATTTTCCTACAATTCTAAATACTTAATTTCATACTTAATTTCATTTTATATTTAAAAATTTCAAAACATCACAAGATAAATCAATCTTTTTCACAGAACAACATTACAATATATTACACTATCGGTAAATCTATCTTGAACAACACCATTACAATATCTTACATTATAAATAAAATGATATATATATATATATATATATATATATATATACTTCTGATTTGAATGAAAGATTCCCAACTTATGAACAAATATGTTCAACGTCTCTAATGTCTTTAATTTCTGGCGATCTCATGAGACCGCGGCAACAATAACTCTATAATGCTACTAAATAGTTGTATTGCAAATTGATGTAGCTTTTGATTCATCATTTTGTTGAATTTGAAACATATTAAAATGTTTCTATTCACTGAAACTGAAATTTAATGGTCATTCATATTTTGTGTAAAATGTAACCATTTTGTATGGGCTTTGATTAAATATGAGTTAATAGGGTCAAAGAGTACTTATTATAAAGAGTACGTGTTATGAGTTAATAGGGTCAAAGAATACTTGTTTAAATATGAGGTAATAAAGTTTTAGGGTAGGTCAATTATAACAATATACTTATTATAAACTCAACATATCACTTCATAGAATTAAACCCAAATGAAAAGTATAATAAATTCCTCTCAATCACCCATGTTAAAAGCAAATAATAAATTTTTATTAAATTTATCATAAAATATAATATCATTTTAATATAACAATATTAACTTAATTTAAAACAATTTAAATAGTTTAATAACGTGTTCATATCTTCTTTTTTTTTCAAATTTCTATTAAATTTATAATCCAATACTCTAAAATGAACTTACTTCATTTAAAACCATCAAAATTTGTAACAAATACTTTTAAACCCTATAGTTATTGACAATGGTTAGATTTAATCATCTTTTAATTATAAAAAAGTTTCTATACACACTATTTTATTTTATTTAATCTGTTTAGAATATTATCCTAAGATTCATTTTTATGAGTGAAATTAGCGTGATAACGAGGGATCAAATTATTTACTACATTTACT
The DNA here is from genome assembly GCA_032191745.1 of Picea mariana. NCBI lineage: Eukaryota > Viridiplantae > Streptophyta > Pinopsida > Pinales > Pinaceae > Picea > Picea mariana. The sequence continues at coordinate 11,406 of JASDQU010321954.1, read as the reverse complement.
GCTTAGGTTTCACCGATTTACTGCTTAGGTTTCACCGAGTCCATTATTTACTGGGCCATGCCTGGCGTTTTTACTGGGATTTTGATTTCTATTGCGAGGGGAATTTTACCAGCTAATTCCTTTCGGAGCGGCTGATATATATATATATTGGCTCTTCTCAGCCACAGAACTTAGTCCATCGTCAACATACGAATTTGGTGGTGGATTCAGCGTAGCAGCAGTTAAATTGAAAGTCAATATGGATGATAAAATTACGAGGCTTTTCATTTTTTCAATTTTAGTGACCCGTGCTCCAAACCATATGAACAAATTCCGAAATCCAAGATAGTGGTTTTACCGTCTAAATATAACTTAGAACTATAACTGAGGGAGTCCAATCTAATCTGATTAAGATAAAAAACATTCACATATGCATACAGTAATTCACAGGTTCTTCCGTTCATAATATCCAAGTGGCCGTCATATTTTCTGAAGGACTAGTACGAACTTTTCCAATCAAAGCTTTGGATAAAAACTTGAAATCATATTAGATTCTCATTGATCATAAATGAAGAAAAAACTAGAAGTCCAAACAAATATTTTAATAACATATCAGAGTAAAGTGTTTAATAAAATATTAAGAAGGCAATACAAAGGTGTAGTGTAGAGACACACAGAGAATAACAAACAAGCTAAATTCACAAGACATGAATTTTAATAGTTCACCCTGCCGAGGGGATCTGCATGACACATTCAACTAAGTTGTTAATCAACTGCACACCTCCTAAACATCACACAATAAACAACAATACTTATTTTATAGGGACTAGTGAATGGGAGTCACCTGAAACTTTATAGGGACGGTAGTCCACACCTTTGACTGATCTGCAAAGAAACCTATGTACCATAGTAGTGTATTATATTACTAATAAAAAAAAGGGACAAAAAATAAAAGAAAAAGTAATAAAGTAAATAAAGGCAAGAAACAGAAAGTTGAAAGTTGAAGTGTTAATCAAGGGTCAAGAAGTTAAGATAGTTTAGAACAAGAATTAAATGGGATAACTTCGCAGATGAGAACGAAGAGGAAGCAAGATACATACACATCAAGAGTAACTACGCAGAAAAAGTGAGTTATGCATTGATAAAGGATAGCGTAGAGAAAGTGAATTGCACCTAGAAGCAAATATTGTATAAGATGGAACAAAAGAAGTAGATAGATAATTAAAGCATTAAAGAGTGGAAACGACGGGGAAAAAGAAGTAATTTCAAAGAATCATGAAGACATGGAGTCATAAATGGAAAGCGTCGGTGGATATCGTGACACGATGGAAAATCAAGGAAAAAATTGGGTGAAAGATTTGGAATTAATGCACCGTTAGAGCATGTATTGATTTCACAACACTAGTGGATTAGACAATTAATTCAGGCGCGAAGGTAGATGGACAACTATCGAGGGGGAACAAAATTCATTGAGGGTTTGATGAGGCAACGTTATGGTTATTTGGGAGTTAGAGAGAGCTGAGAGCAGTTTTATAGAGCCCGGAGAAATGCCACACAACCAAAGGAGTTGTCACATGTAACAATATTGCAGAAATGGCACCGCCAAAGGTAACAGCATTGGAGCAAAAGAAAGGTCTAACTAGAGAATCAACAACACTACTAAAGGTTGAGGAGACCTCGAGAGCATCATTGTCGGAGCCGATGTTTCCAAGGGAATACATTCCATCGAGGAAGGATAATGCCAAACCAGTAAAGTTAAAGGAGGCTAGGTATGAATTGGTGGTGCCCAAAATCCCAGCTGGGGTAATCATTGATGAGGATATGCTTAGCAAGGTGTTGCAGCTGAAATACACGTACCAGGACATCACAGATACAATGAAGTTCCCCAACCTTGCATCGAGGCACTTCTTGGAGATGAAAATCGATGAAAAGACGTACCTGCTCGTAGCTGAGCCGCAGGTATGGGCCTAGGGATGGAGTGAGTTGGCCTATTGAATATATTTTGCATCCCACACTTCGGTAGGAGCCAAGATATTAATGTATGTGTAAAGATATTATTAAGTTGTGTGCCTGGAAGCTACTTGTGGTTATACAGGCTGATTTCTATAAACACAGATCTAATTGCGTGGATCATGCGATTACGGACATAGGGGAAAGATCCTACATTGTTGTTTGCAAACATAAAGCATGAGAAGGCTCTGTCAGAGGCCATGAAAGAGAAATTCCACATAGTTAGAGGTGTGCGCAGATTGGATGTGCCAAGTATATATGATCCAACAGTATGATTTGAGACGCAAGCGTTGGTGTGCAAATTGATGAAAAAACGCAGGAAATACCAAGTGCCTGAAGACGTGATAGCTACGTCCGAGAAGTGTGTAGAAGGGGTAACAATGATCTAGGCATTTTTTTTTCTAAACCGATTCCTGATAGGCTGCACGAAAGCATAGGACAAAGGTATGGAATTCCATTATTCCTGGTTGTTCGCTCTGATTACGTTAGCAGTGTGGAAAGAACCATGGATGCACAATTTTTTAGTATGAGAGGCAAGTCGTGCTTGGCCGCCAAGTATCATAACTTGTGGTACACGACGCATAAAGGACGACAACATGACAAAAATATTGAATTCTATCTGTATAAGGAGATGATTAGGTAATGTATCGAGGATACACCACATATTTTTCCACAACTTGTATAAACTTACAACTCGATTGTGCGGTTCATAGAAGACTATCATCATATGTACATACAATTAAAGAAAGATCTGAGAAAGGAATGGGTCAAGACAAATTACTGAATAACCCAGAAGGACATAGAACTAATTATGTTGGACTGGGACCCAGACTGGAAGATCCCATTGGACGAACAAGAAATAGAAACATAAGATCCTGAGACTGAGGAAGTACAAGCCCCAAGAAATGACGCAGGAAAGAAGAGGAAAGACGTAGAGACAGAGCAGGGAAGATCGGTGCTGCATCAAAAGAAGTGGAAAGCGGACAAAGAAATAAGTCCATTGGCACTGATTGAAGTTGAATTCAAAAGGTTTGGGGAGCAAGTTAAGGAGATCATCAATGATGTGTTTCAACACACTGTACAGTAGCAAGAAGGACTGAACAAAAAGATATAGGAAGAAATGACTATGTTGCACTAGTTGATGGAAGCAACTAGGATAGAAACTGTGAAACAAACAACTGAAGGACCAACGACAAGCACATCAAGTCCAGTGGAAACAAGATCGATAGTCTCTCATGCATTAGAGGTAACATAGGAGCATCTAATAGTTAAGTTGACCCCACGGGTGATTGAGTTCCCATCAACGAAAATGAAGGAGAAAGTGCATGCACTAAGTCACTTTGACTTAGTCTTATCACATATACCGGGAGAAATGTTGTAGGGGTTGCAAGCGAGCATAGAGCAACAAGTGAAACAGTGTGCAACAAAAACATCTAATGCATTGGCAAAGGCCACAACAAATATTTCCGGCATGCACAATGACTACATCAGAGTTGAATGGGAAAGGGATGCAGTTGCACAGAAGGTTGAACAGGTGAAGCAAGCGTTTGACAAGGTTTGAAAAGAGATTCTGGAGGTACCAATGTAGGTGGATACTTCGTTGGAATATTAGGTAGTGAATATTACAGAAGCCATCCAGGGATATGGAACGAAAAATTATTGAGTTAGAAACACGGAAAACACCAAGCACACCTCAAGAAGAAAGAGAACAAAGGGAGGAGACAATAAGCACTGCGGTGGAAGGTATCAGGACTTTGGAAGCTGGATGTGCTAAGTTGTACAAAGACATCACAAGAGTTTGGAATCAACTGTTGGACGATATTGAATTACAAATTATTGAATAGAAGCTTCAAACGGTGCAGGGGAAGGCTAAGACGATTAACAAAACCATTAGCAGTTTGCCACCAGCCAAGAAGATGACGACAATGTAATAGAGTAAGAAACTATACGCTAAGATGAACCAGCTGAGGGTCGAGTAGCAAGCTTGCATGCAACAGATAAAGACGCTACAGGAAGAAGCATTACAAGTTGCAGAAAAAATATATGAAGCGCAGTGTTGGATCAAACAAGTAGTGGAACAAGCTGAAGAGAAATGGCAGACTCATATCACTATAGAATTAGTAGAAACAATTTTTTCAAATGAAACAAAGGTCAAGGAGAAGACCAATACAACAAAGGATATTTTTGAAAAATTCAAGGAGAAGTTGAAAAAGGATTAAGTGGCTCAAGACGAGCCAGAGGTGAGTGTTGGGGGCTTGTTGGACAAACATTTTGGATGAGAATAACTAATTTTTGGGAACTACTCCATAGCATAGGAAAGAGTAAAATATAGGACTGGTGTGTGCAGAAAGGGCGAGCAGTTCAACGAAAAAGTAGGGAAAAGCAACAGTTCAACAAAAAAATCATGGAAAACAACAAATCTTTGCTAAAGAAGGAAAAATGGTTATGACCCATTAGTGTATTTTGGGATAAGTTGTTATTAGGGCTTTTAGCCCTAATTCTATGCATAAATATGTGAAGGTTCGGGGAATATGGGGTTGGCTGCTGAGAGGAAGAGATTAGGTTTCTCATGATTGATGAAGAGAATTACACATAAATAAGCTTGCATTGTAGAGCGGTTAGGAAGGTTTGGGTATTACAATATGTTGTATCTTTTGTAAGCAAAGTACGCAAGCTTGAGATGATTATTGCATGAATACTAATATAAGAAGCCAACCATTGTGGACGTAGCCCAAGGATTGGATGAACCACGTTAAAATCATGTGTTTAATGTGTCTGTTGATGTGATTATTAGTGGATGTCATGTTTATGCATGATTAGTATAGATCTGTTTAACATATGATTGATGTGCAATAATACTGAATGATCTAGTGGATCAGTTTCGTCGCGATCTATATTATACATTTTCTACACACTAGGGTTTAGGGCACTGAGTGAATCTTGGATGGGTTAATGTTGCACAATTGTTCTGGTAAAAGTAATGATTTTTAGTTAGTGCAAGTCATGCATAGTGTTTTTTTACTGATAAGAGTATGTTAAATAAGGATAATGCACACATGGTGAATACATATTAATAGTTACATTGATATCCTCACGTCCCCTCATCCCTGTAGAAACTTGGTTCCTGAAACCCCAGTAGATGCCTTGGGTGATACTTCACCCACATGCAAGTGATGTCGAAAGGGTCGGTGTCTAAGGGTTTTGTTGGTTGAATAACGTGAACCTAGGGTCTTATAACTACGCACCATCAATCACTATCTTTAAAAGATGAATATATACGTTCTCTGCTGACAAGTTGATCTTGGCATGTATGCAAAATAGAAAGATATTCATCAGGTTGATAACTAAACATTTCATGAATGCCTTCTTCACGAGGGATTTCTAGAATTTGAAGTGAATCTTCTTGTAACTCATTCTTATCAAAGATATTTTGCCCATAGGAAAATTCATTATCAATTAATTGCACCAAAGGTTCATCAATTAGTTGTTCAGAACTTTTTCCTTTTTTATGAAGATATTGATGACCTTCCTTAAGCATAGATACATCATTATGTTCAATAAGATCTTAACATTTATCTTCTAAATCTAGAAAAAAAATTGTACCTTCTTGAAAACTTGCAGTCGCATTCAAGTCCAAACTCTCAAGAGATGTTTCTTCACAGACCAATAGATCTTCTTCATCCTCACTATTGTAATAAAGTTGTTCTTTTAGCTCTTGATCATTGTCCTCATCAGTAAAACCTTCATCATTATGATTTTCATGAGGTGCATGTTATGTTGATTCTTCATTGCAACAGTCTTCAAAGAGAAGTTCATCTTTGAAAATGTTTCTATAGTGATAATGAAAACATGCATGAAATTGTTTTAGAGAAGCAATACTTCTAGGAGGTAAAGATTTGTACAATTTTCATGCATCTCCTACCAAGGAAAACATAAACATTTTCATTAATACATCTTCATGAACAATACCTATTTGATGCACATATTGATGAAAAGCTATCAGATGCTCAATTGGACTATCTCTATCATCCTCTCTGAATATGGGAAGACAGTCTCCCCATTCCTCTATGTGTGGGACAAGATTTGAAAATCCAAGTACTGCTGAGAAAATAAAATGTGAAAACCTTGCAATTATCCAAGAAGCAAATGAACTTGACATCTTGAAATAAGTGGAGTCTCCAATGAATCATATGGATTCTTCAAAACATGGAGTCATCGGGTGAATAATACTCAAAGAGCCTACATGTGTCTTCTTATGTTCACCATCAGAAATCAGATATGTTCAATGTCATACTCACAAGGAAGATAAGTCTTTCAAATCCATTCCCTGACAACGATGCAAAAAATATGTTGTTCTTGAGATTGTTCTAGGCTCAAAAAAAAATGTCAAGGCATCTCACAGTAATAATTCAATTGATTAAAATGACCTTTTAATGCCTTAATTAATCTGAGTCTTCAATGAATATAAACAAAAAATAAAGAGGCTTTATCTCATGCATAAAGTTCATCAAAATATTAAAACATGAAAGGTAGAATGAAAGAAAACAGAATTGAAAGGGGAGCAAGGTATTCAATACAAATAAATCTTACTCCCTCAATAGAGGAAATAACAACAAACTTATCTATATCATGAAATTACTTGAAATTATAAGCAAGAATGTCAAAGGACATGTCTTATTTTACTCACAGTAAAACAAAGGATATTTTGTACTTCAAACAATGTTTTTAACTCTTACTACAATTGAGGTTGTACCAAGTTGCATCAACTATGACATAAAAAAACTGGACAGAAGCAAATGTTTTATGAAAACATAGAGAACAAGTAACAGGAAAATTGTTTTATATGGATTTATTTTGAATAAGCCTTCCCAAATGATTTGAAATTACATGAACAGGCCCTGAAACCTCATGCATAGTGTAACATTTTAGACTATGGGACCTTGCTTTACTAGATCGGCCTTTCCTAAACATACAACTTCAATAATCAAACCCAGTGTCTGGTGACCCGACATGACATGGCGTGTTGGCATCACCACAAACACGTGGCACTCCCTTATCAACCCCTGTTGTCATTGATGTGGTAGAAAGACATGCCACATGTCACATGGTTTTGATACAATGTCCTACGTATAATGTGGGTACCACATATACATGTGGCATGAATTCATTTGTTCTGACAAGTGTTGCACTAGCAAGTTGATGTGGCATGCGAAGTTGTTCACCAGACTGGAAGGGTGTCATGGAAGGTAGCATAGAAAAGGTCTGGTGATCCAATATCTGATGGCTTGACATGATGTCATATTGGATCAGATAGAATGATGGTAATGTGAAGTATTACGTCAAGGAGTCGGTGGTCCGGTATGACATGCCAGTTCTGACGTATCTCGTATCGGAAGGGGATCATATAAAATATTTAGAAAAGGTTTGACAACCCGGTGTCGATGTCCCAACATGACGTGGCACCTCCTGGTTGGTTGCATACATCAGTTGACGTATGTCAATCCTTGGATGTCATAAGAGTTCAGGATTCACTCTTTCAATTTGTTCAGATGTTCGAGATCCAAAAATATCTCAGTCGTTGATTTAAGATGTACCAGATCATCTTATCTCTATGGTTGATCTATAACCCGATCGATTATAATTTGGATTGTCCATTAGATTGCTCCATCGAAGAGAATAAGAGTCGTCGATCTCAAGTGCACAAACCAAAATTGGCTAAGGCCTTGAGAAGGTCATGCTAACGTCAGTATTGAAACATGTCCATTTCCCATTGGTCCATGTTGGCACTAAGGTGTCTGACATGTATCTAACATGTGTCACTCATTTTTTATGTGTTGACCTGTATATCCATTAGGTTTCATGTGTCCATGTGGCAATCAATGATTAGTCCTGGTAATGCTTTGCTAGCATGTTGACATGTCATCTGGACAAAAAACACTACGAAGCATAAGAGTAAATCTAGATCGTTGATCAGTCTCTTTTGACACGAGTCTAGGATCAAATCCAAGCCATCCATCGATGGGCGCCTTTCAGAGGTGTTGAGACTATGGGACTCCGACAAGGGACTTTAAGTCTGCATCTCGACTGTCCATCAGAGGTGTTGAAGACAAATGAAGGTCGTTGATCTAGTCAAAGTTGAAAATGCAATTTGACTAAGGAAAAACTGCACGTTGATGTCATCAAGGACACTTTTCAATCAACTGTTGTTTTTTGGGAAGGAAGCCTTGTTATTTCTTTAATTGTCGATTTAATCATCCATTAGATCCGTACCATTAGTCGGCTAGAACCCATCGGACTAATTGAAAGTTAAAACGTGAGAGAGAGTCCAATGACGAGATTCTGACGATTGACAGGAATCGTCGATCTGCGAGAGCATGATTTCCAACTATCGATTTCGGGTGCACAATCATTCTTAGAGAAGGAATTCTTAAATCCATTTATTTACTCCTTTGGAGGATCACAAATAAACCTGCAAGAACTATACAAAAAACTTTAAAGCATATAAAATTAAAAGCTCCATCTAAATACAAAGCACTTGTTTTGAATGCCTACAACATATTACAATGTAAAAAAAATTATAAATAAAATGATAGATTTTAATATATATTTAAAGTATTTAAGTAAATAATTGTTTCTTCTAATTATAATAAAACTCAATTTTACTCAAATTCTAAATACTCAATTTCATCTAATATTCTAGAATTTCAAAATATCAAAAGATAAATAACAATTCTCAAAGGACACCATTACAATATATTACACTATTGGTGAATATATCCCAAATATTATTTTGAAACAACACCTTAACAATGAAATATATGGAAAGGGATAGTTTTGATTTGAATGAAATGAATCTGTTCAAGATCTCTACTTTAATTTCTGGTGATTTTATGAGAACGTGGCAACAATATCTCTAAAATGCTAACTATTGACCAAATAGAAGTCATTCATTTATATAAAACAATAACTCTAAAATGCTAACTTAATAGTTGTATTCCAAATTGACCAAATAGAAGTCATTCATATATATAAAACAATAACTTTAAAATGCTAACTTAATAGTTGTATTCCAAATTGACCAGTTAGAGGTCATTCATTTATATAAAACAATAACTCTAAAATGCTAACTTAATATTCCAAATTGACCAAATAGAGGTCATTCATATTTTATGTAAAATCTGAAACAAACCATTTTGTATGGGCTTTGATTAAATGAGTTAACATGATCAAAGAGTACTTAATAAATAAATTAAACTCAGTTCTTTTCTTCGGGTCATTAACTCTCAAATTATATCGAAAGGAGATTGCTTTTATGTTTGTAAAATGTTTTTATTAATTTTATTAAAGAGATTACGTTTCATTTAGGTTTTAAAGACCGGTTTGAAAAGGTTTTAAAGAGAGCTTCTAATTAAGCTCTAAAACTTTTTAGATCCGATGAAATTCAACCATTTAAAAAGTTGGAACTCCAGTAGTGAATGTTTTGTTGAAATTATTATCATATTTATATTACAATTTATTATCAAATTGTTATTATTACTTTTACAATTTATTATAGAATTGTTATTATTATTATTTTAGGTTATAAGAAAATTTGTTTATTATCAAATTGTTATTATTATTATTTTTTAGGTTATACGAAAATTGAGTACCTTTGCTCATTTCAAAAACAATATTTAAAGTAAACTCTAAAATCTGTAAGGTATCAAATTGACCAATTACAACAATACACCATAGTTATCAAGTTCAAATTCGATACTATATTATGAAAATTCAAATTAGCAAATATACATTTAAAGACTAAACATATATGTTTAACACTATATCCACTTATAAACATATATGATTTTATTCCTGCTAATTTGACTATATATTTATATTTATGGGCATGGTCTACTTGTTTTAGGAAATGTTTTTTTGGTTGGAATTATGCCATATAAATTTACATAATATAACAAAATTAACTTAATTTAATATAACAAAATTAACTTAATTTAAAGTAGCTTAAATAGTTTATTAACCTGCTCATATTTATTTTTTTCAAATTCCTATTAAATTTATAATCTAACATTTAAAAATTAACTTAYTTCATTTAAAACCATCTAAATTTATAGCAAATACTTTCAAACAGTATACAATTAAAAGCCTTAAGTTAAAGCTTCTAAGAAATGATGATTTTTTTAGGAGATATTTTTTCAATATCAGATGAGAAATTCTTAAATTAGTAGATTTGAGTGATTTTTTTTTGTATAATCTAAATGCYCYAAARGTTTTTCATTCYACTGAATCCATTTYTACATTCAAAAATARATTTTRAACAACAACAAAAAAATAGTAATTTTTGAACTAACAGAGACATAATTTTTGAATCTTCATAATTTTTGAATCTTCTCAGCCACAGAACTTAAAAAGTCATCAACATACGAATTTGGTRGTGGATTCAGCACAACAGTAGTTAAATTGAAAGGCAATATGGGTGATAAAATTCCGACATGATTTTGTTGGGKTTTTTTTTTTCAATTTTAGTGACCCATGCTCCAAACCATATGAACAAATTCCGAAATCCAAGATAATGGTTTTACCGTCTAAATATAACTTAGAACTATAACTGAGGGAGTCCAATCTGATCTGATGAACATAAAAACATTCACATAGACATACAGCAATTCACAGGTTCTTCGGTTCATAATATCCCAGTGGCCCTCATATTTTCTAAAGGACTAGCACGAACTTTGCCAATCAAAGCTTTGAATGAAAACTTGAAATCATATTAGATTCTCATTGATCACAGACGAAGAAAAAACTAGAAGAAGTCCAAACAGAAATTTTAATAACATATCAGAGCAGAGTGTTTAATAAAATATTAAGAAGGCGGTACAAAGGTGTAGCGCAGAGGCACACAGAGAATAACAAACAAACTAAATTCACAAGACGTGAATTTTAATAGTTCACCCTGCTGAGGGGATCTGCATGACACATTCAACTGAGTTGTTATTCAACTGCAGACCCCCTCAGCATCACACAATAAACAACAATACTTATTTTATATCTATAATTAAGTAGCAAGTCTTGTATGGCCTCCATGATCAGTTGTGGCAGGTGCAGCCGTTGCACTTGCAGCCTGGTCCGCATTTGCAGTCGTTTTCTGCACCCACAGTTTCCATCTCGTAGTCGAAGCTGCAGAAACAAAACAAAACAAAAAAATACAGATTAAAATTCTGAATTCAGTGGCATAACCAAAGCATAGAATTAGGCGTTTCAATCTGAAACATATGATTGCCAAAACCCACCTCATGTTGTAGCTGGTTTCAACGGTCTCCACCCCGAAGGAGTTACCCTTCTTGCTGCCATCATTAATAGCAGTAGCACACACAGGCAGAAATGTTAGCCATGGAAAACTAAAACATTCAAATTACCATC
>JASDQU010321950.1:0-13066 GCA_032191745.1 Picea mariana | reverse complement strand
TCACAGTCACCTCTTCAGCCTCTACGGGCATACAATTAAATAGAAACATCCATATTCTAAAATAGAAAAATCCATATTCTAAATTAGAAAAATCCATATTCTAATTTAGATGGATTAGTTACAATGGATAAATTTCTATTCACGGGTGAGTTTGTTGTCACCGTTTTCAACATTGTCTCACACTCTGTGTACGGATTACAATAAGATTCAAGTATTTATAGGAACAAAACTTGCCCCTTCGACCTTAGAAAAAATTAAATCAGGGCGGTGATGGTATTTGGTGGCCTGCAAAGGCTAAGGCGGCCACCGCTTGACATTGAACCCTCACGTCAAGACGGCCACGGATCCACCGTCATAAGACGGTGAAATGATTACAAACCAACATACCCCAGGTTCAAGTCTTCGAATCAACCCTTGTAAAATTGGATCTGCATAATTGCTCGAGATTGTCTGATTTGAAACTTGTACACCTTAAATTTCTCGATATAAACGGGTGCAGCTGCCTCAAAACCCTGAATGTTGAAAATTGGATATCATTCGAAGAAATTAAGGTAGAGATGTGTTGGATATTGCCGATGAGAGAAGCAGCATGGATTCAGTTGGAACGGCTAAATTTTTTCAGCGTTTCACAAGTATTTATTTTCAGTGATGTGAGTACCTACTAAATTTATCGAATCTTTATCTCTACAAAGTACATTTATACATTTTCTTTGTCACGAAGAAACATGTTTACAAAGATTTCCTTCCAGTGCGGTCCCTGGTCCCTATTAATTTTATCGAAGCTTTGTTGGTTTAAAAAAACATATATACATTTTCGTGGTGATGGATGAACATGTTTGTGTATGCAGGCGAAGAGCCGGACGATGATCGACGGGGCACAGTATGTAACGGTAATAAATAAAATTATAAAATATGTTAAGTCTATTAGAATGAAATCTTCAAAGAAATTCAGTCATAATAATAATAATAATATATATATATATATATATATATAATATAAATGAATTAATTTTTTAAAATATTAATAATTGAATATTTTAATACTAAATATATTTATTTGAAGTTAAAATCGATTTAAATTATTGAGATAAACTTGAAATTTGTGCAGGAGTTGGAGAAATTGTTGAACAGTTTTCATGATGTCACAGTGCTAGAGGTACCTGCTACAACCACAGCTACATCTCCGCTGTTGCTAAAGAATGTTCATTCACATCCTGCAATATTGATGTGCTTTCTCACAACCGACAATGATCCTTCGTGTAATAGGGAGTGTAATAAGTTTAAGGTAAGATTTGAAGCGTGTAATAGTGGTGCCCAATCTGAGGTTTTTGAAACCTCCAGTGGAGACGGAGTAGGCAGATTAGTGGTGCATATGTATATGTGGAGACAAGACTGGAAATTATTTAAAGATGAGGATGATTTGTACAAGAATGTGGCTATTTACAAAGAGGGCAAATTCGATGTAGAGGATGGGGAAAGGGGATGGATACTCACGTTTTCAAGTGAAAGCCAGGTTTTAAATGTTTGTAAAGAAATCATAGAGAAGACTTGGGGATACACTGTATAAACTCATTCATAACCCTTTCCGCCTCCTGAACTCACCATCAATGTAGAAGAAAAATTAGTCCAAACTTCCTGGGCATACCACTGAAATTGAGGTAGTTTGGAAAAGCTATTTTTCAATCTTGAGTCGTGTAGTGACTAAAGCATAAGTAAAATATTTGTGTGAAACAATTTAAACATATTTATGTGAAACAATTTTCTATTATTTTTATTATGCAATTTATTAATAAAAAACTAAATTAAATTACTTTGTTTCATTATCACCATAGAGAGGAGTATAATTAACTAACTTTCAACTAATAGTGGAATAAAGTAATTTTTCATTATTATTTTTTGGTAAGAAATATTTAGAGATAATGGAGATTAGTTGCCAAGGATTAGTTTCCAACCGTTTCAAACCATTTCTAAATTGTATGAAATCATATATATACCTTGTATTTCTCATTGATTAATTTGAACGAAGCTTGGTTTTGCTTCCCCGGTCTTTAGGTGTTGGGAGTCGGTTTTCATTTTTGTTTATTAAGTTGGTATCAAAGCGTGGAGCGTGAGACGACACCTGCATGAGAGGATGTGGAGCATAACTACATTTGTTGTGGTGCGTCGCTGGAGTGAGGAGTCGAACGATGGAGTATTTGTTGTTGTTGGAGTAAGAGATCGTTGTCTGCGTGGAGAGCGATCATGGAAGAGCTTCTCGTTGCACGCTTCCTCCATATTTCTCTGTGGCATGGGGGTTTGTATTCACACTGAGCGAGTGAGAGATCGATGTCTACGTGGAGAGAAACTCATTGCTGAGAGGCTAAGCGTTCTAGAAGGGTGACTTCCAAATCAAAGGGGCGGAGGAGCACTGAGAGCGTGAAGGATATTTCCCATCAGTGAAGTCTAGAGTTGTTGCATGGAGTAACCTGTTGCGTGTTGTGTGGAGATCTGTTTGTTGAATCAGGGATCTGCCGAATTGAAAACTTCAATGTTCTTTTGATAACGTTGGCTCAGGAATCAATTATCGATCCGAAATAATATCGATCCTCCAGGAAAGAGAGGAATATAGTTTATTTAACATGTGGTGGAAGAAATCTTCAATTTCTGGAAGAAGCGGAGGAGCAATTTGATGCAAGGAAAAGTTTCCAAGAGGAGATTGTTGTGTGTTTGTTGCATTGAAGGAGCAACATCTTTCCATTGCTGCCACTATAAGTGGGTAGTTGTTTGAGAGAAGACTAGGTGGCGTTGACTGCCTAGAAGGTGAAGAAGGTTGCAGAGATGGCAAATTCGCCGGCAGAAACCTACCTCAACAAGGTCAATAAATCGGATGGATCGAATTTCATCAATTGGAAATTCAAAATGCAAACCTTGATGGAAGGTTATGGCGTATGGACGATCGTGAAAGGAGATGAAGCACGACACGATTCGACTGTGGGTGCGACAACGACAACAATCCTAATTGGGATAAGTGGGAGAACAAAGCCAATGTATTGTTGAGATGCTAAGATTTCTAGGAAACGTGAAAAGTACTTAAAGATCTATATCAGACTAATAATACAAATCACATTTTTTTCCTAAAGAGTAAATTGCTAAGTATTAAAATGGATATAAATGAGTCTGTCAATACTTTTCTTGGGTGAATTAAAAAAATGAAAGACAAATTGGGAGATATAGGAGAAAAAGTGTCGAACATTGATCTTGTCACAATTTCCCTAAATGGAATGCTAGAGGACTATTAAATGTTTATAACAGGCCTTGCAGCGAGAGAGAAAGCTCCTACTTTTGAGGAACTGACATGTATATTGTTGCAAAGGGAAGAGAGACGCGTGAATTTGAAGCCTCAGAATTCAGACTTAGCACTATGGACAAAGAAGAGATTCCCTAAAGGGAAACCATGAGAAAGAGGCAGAGGAGGAAATTCATTTCAAAGGAAGTCATTTCCAAAGACAAATCAAGGTATGCCATCGAATAGAAATGAACCTAAGTGCTTCTATTGTGGTAAGACTGAGAATCTTGCCAAAGAATGTTATAAGAAGAAAAATGATGATGAGACTAGGCATAAATATAGAAAACATTCAGGACATTTTGCAGAAGAAAACCTGAATATTGATCCAAAAGATGTCAAATTGTTTGTGTCTAACATTGCGTTGTCTATTGAAACTGATGATGTTGATGCATGGTTTGTTGATTCTGGAGCTTCAATTCACATGACATGTAACAAGAATTGGTATATAAAATTTAAATAAACACATAATGGTGCCCATATTTGTCTTGGAGATGATCGCTCTTATCAAATCAAGGAATATGGAAATATTCCAGTAACACTTCTGAATGGTACTGTCAGAGACATTCATAATGTTGTGTATGTCCCTGGGATAAAGAAAAACTTGATTTTTGTGTCCACCATTACAAATCAGAATTTGAAGGTCGAATTCTTCAAGACACATTGTATAGTGAAGGACTTGCAGGATCATTACAGTACTGTTGCCTCAGGAGTCAGAGTTGGAGGTCTATACAAACTTGATGTCACCAACAAGAATCATCAAGATTTGACTTCTGTAGCTATGCCTACATAAATGATTTAGCGCCAAAGTTATGGTCACATTAATTATCATGATTTGTTGTTATTACAAAAATAAAGTATGGTTGAAGGACTCCCTATGTTGAAGAATGAGTATGTTGCTTGTGAAGGTTGTGCATTATGAAAGATGCACATAGATGAATTTCCCTCTAATCTTGATATGATAAAAAGAGATCTATTAGAACTTGTGCACACTAATGTTTGTGGACCAATGTAGACAAGGTCACTAGGAGGTTCTTATTATTTTTTGTTATTTATTGATGACTGCACAAGATACACATGGGTTTATTTCCTTAGGAAAAAGAGTGATGTTTTGAATACTTCAAGGAATTTAAAAACATGGTGGAGAAGAAAACATGAAAACCCATCAAAATCGTCCGCTCAGATCAAGGGGGAGAGTACAGATTGGGGAACTTCATCAAGTATTGCAAAGATCATGGAATAGTACAACAATTTATAGTACCTCACACTCCACAGCAGAACGGAGTTGCAGAAAGGAAAAACAGAACTCTGGTGGAGTGTGCACGAAGTATGATGAAAGTTAAAAATCTCTCAAATGATTTTTGGGCAGAGGCCATTAGCACTTTTGTTTATTTAAAGAATATAAGTCCAACAAGGTGTCTTGATCATAAACTACTTTCGAAGCCTTGTATGATTTTAAACCAACAGTTAATAATTTGTGGATATTTGGGTGTAAGGATTTTGCACATATTCCAAAGGGGAATAGGAATAAGCTTGATGCTAAAGATATCAAATGTGTTTTTATAGGGTACTGTTCAGAGTTTAAAGCATATAAACTCTTTGATCCATCTACTCACAAAGTGTTTGCAAGTAGAGATGTAATTTTCCACGAACAGGTAGAAGGAAACAATGAAGACAACAATCAAGAAGGATGGCGGGTACTTCTTAAAGATGAAGAGGTCAAAGAAGAGAAGCAACAAAAGGAAAAGGCACCCAGTGACATGGATACATCCAATAGTGAAGAAGATTTTTCAAAAAACGGAGAAGAAGTCACCATCCAATTGAGAAGATCTTCACGACAATTTTTTCCACCTGAAAAGTATAAAGATTATTCCCTAATGAGTATTTCAAATGTCATAGAAACCATGAGTTTTAATGAAGCTAATGAACATGGAGAGTGGAGAAAAGAAATGGAGGAAGAATATGACTCTATAATGAAAAACAAAACTTGGGAATTGACTGAATTGCCTAAAGATAAAAAGCCCATAGGATGCAAATGGATATACAAACCTAAATTCAATGCAGATGGTAGTATAGATAAATATAAAGACATATTGGTGGCAAAAGGGTATTCACAGAAAGAGGGAATTGATTATGCAGAAACATTTGCACAAGTAGCTAAATTCAACACTATAAGAATGTTAATTGCACTAGCTACAAAATACCATTGGAAGCTTCACCAATTAGATGTAAAGTATTTTTTTCTAAATGGTGAGTTAAAGGAGGAGGTTTAACTTACTCAACCAGAGGGGTTTGTGAAAAGTGGTCAGGAACATTTAGTGTGTAAATTAAAGAAAGCATTGTATGGACTGAAACATGCACCTAGGTCATGGTATGAGAAGATAGATTCCTTCTTTCTTCATCAGGGTTTAATGAGGACCAAAGTGATCCAAATTTGTATACCAAGTTTGATGAAAAGGGGGCATGTTGTATTGATTTCCTTATATGTTGATGATTTAATTATTACAGGAAATTCATAAAAATTGATTAGTGGAATTAAGAAGCAGATGCCACAGGTATTTGAAATGAAATATCTCGGTGAGTTACAATACTTCCTTGGTCTTGAAGTTTGGATAAATGTTGGTCAAACCTTTGTGTCTCAAGGTAAATATTTCAGAGAAGTACTTAAGAAGTTTAAAATGGACTAATGTAAAGTTTCGTATGTTCCAATGCAAAAGAACACAAAACTTTACTATGATGATGGTTCGAAGGAGGTAAATGATACAATGTATAGACAGATGGTGGGAAGCTTGAACTATCTCACTACAACCAGACCTGACATAGCATGCTTTGTTAGCGTGTTAAGTCAGTTTATGGCTAAACCTCTAGAAAGACATTGGAATGCAGCGAAAGGGGTACTCAGATATCTCAAAGGCACAATTGATTATAGTATTAAATATACTGATTTATTCGATGTTGATTTGACATGTTACTTAGATTCAGACTGGGCTGGCAATATGGATGATCAGAGGTCTACTATAGGTTATGCCTTTAGCATTGGATCCAGAATTGTTTCATGGAGCAGTAAGAAACAACCTACTATACTTTTTCATCCACCGAGGCATAATATAAAGCGTTGTGCGCAACAACTTGTGAAGTTGTTTGGTTGAGAAGACTACTTCAAGATGTTGGAGAAGAACAAAGGAAAGATACGATAATCAAATGTGATAACTAGAGCTCAATCAAGTTGGAAAATAATCCATTTTATCATTCAAGGACAAAGCATGTTGATACTCAGTTCCATTTTGTTCGAGAAAAGATGCAGTCTAATGACATTCGTTCAATGTATTGTAATACTAGTGAAAATACTGTTGATATTTTCACTAAGCCTCTTGGGAAGATCAAATTTGAACTGTTTAGGGAGATGTTAGGTGTGGATGTCAATCCTTTCTCCATTAAATGGGAGATAATGGAGATTAGTTGTGGAGGATTAGTTTCCAACCATTTCAAACTGTTTCTAAACTCTATGGCATCATATATATATACTTTGTATTTCTCATTGATTAATTTGAACAAAGCTTGGCTTTGCTTCCCAATCTCTAAGTGTTGGGATTTAGTTTTCATTCTTGTTTATTAAGTGAAACATTTTCATTGAACATATAAACACTTTTTATTTAAAAATTATAATATAATGTAAAATATATTTTTTTCTAAAATTTAAATATAAAAATTGCAAATAAATTTTTCATTATTTTTTTTTCCCTACAATTTTTTTTTATTCAACATATAAACAAAAATATAACATATAAAGAATTTTTGTTTAGAAATTATAATATAATTTAAGATATTTTTTTCCTTAAAATTTTAATATAAGAATTTTAATAAATAAGTTACAATATTAATATTAAGTAATAATTGAATATACACAAATAAGTTACAATATTAATATTAAGTAATAATTGAATATACATATATATAAATTTTAAAGATTTAATTAAAATTTTGTTCGAAATAAAAGTTTTGAAGATTTAATTAAAAATTTGTTTGATATTGAGATGGTTAAAAAACAATGATTTATTTGCAATGTTCTAATAAAAGGTTTAAAAAACAATGGCCAAATTCCAATTGCATCACTTGCATCAATTATTTGTTGATTATGTTATTTGGTCCATGTTATTAATAGCTGTATATTAGAAAATCACAAGGAGCCTCCAAACTCATAGTTTTAACTTTGAACATGAACTTACATAGAAAACCCAATACAAAGGATCAAATACCACAATTATTTATTTTTCTATAAGAATCTAAACTCATCTTAACTTTAGATTTATTTTGGTGCTTAACTTTTAAATGTTTTTAAATGAATTTGATCTTTTAAATTAAATTAAAAGATCAGCGTCATTTTCCACCTTTTTAAATTAATGGCGCCGATCGACGTATATCAACCACTTTTTACATGAAAGTGGTTTATGCTAGTTGACGGCAGGCATGCCTGAAATAACATTAATACATTAATAGATTAATGTATTAAATACATTAATACATTAAACATATTAATACATTAATGTATTAATACATTAATACATTTAGTAAAGCATTATTAATGTATTAATACATTATTACATTAGCAAAGCATTATTAATACATTTAGTAAAGCATTATTAATGTATTAATACATTAATACATTAGTAAATCATTATTAATGCATTTAATAAAGCATTATTGATGATGATGATTAACGTCCACTAAGACCTAATTGGTCTATCGGACCTTAAGAGGGTAAGTGATTACTTGTGATTCTTTAGAATTTTGTTTATGTGCTCGAAAAACATTAACAGAAGCTTTCCAAGATCACCATACTTTTGTTGAGTTAAGAGGTTAGGTAGGTTGGTAGTGTGATCAATATTTTGAAAATGAGATCTAATATGGGTATAGGATGGACAATCTAAGAGAAAGTGTTTTTCATCTTCAACCTTCTTAGCGTCACAAAGGTGACACATGTTATAATATAGTGAATGTGCTCGTTTTACCATTGACAATATCACTATTGTCATCCAACCATAGGCCGAAGCCACCCTCCGAGCACCTTAACCTTGACAGAGAATTACTCTGGAAGCAAACCCTAGGCTAGATAGCCAAACAAATGGTAGCGCACCTTTCCCCAAGGACATCGCATCAACAAGAGCTGATCAGATAGTCCAAACCCTAGCCAAGAAAAAGTCCAAAGCCAAAACGTAATTGCTAGCTGTAGCAGCTGCACTAGCATCTCTCCTCTAAACCTACGCACAAACTGGGCAACTGTAGTGCGCACAAGGGAGCTCTACAATTCTGAGAATGCCTGGCAGAATGAAGACTGGCCTCTTGTATTTATAGTAATTCTAGCTAACTTCCTGGGACGAATTCACATTCTGGGTATCTGTCTGTTCAGTATATATTATTTATTCTAGTCGACTTCTTCTATTGGAGGCTAATAACCTAATACAAATCATCTTCTTGAGCCGACAAGTCTTCTATGGTTATTATCCAACTCATTAGGGTTTCTCTTTCTTCTCGGAGCATTCTATTCTCATCAGGTTTACACGTGGAGGTAAATACCTCCTGCAGCTACCAAAATATCAACACTCCCTCCTAGCTAGGGAGGTATTACAGGTAATGGTCTTTGAGCACAAACATACCATTCACCCGGTAGCATTAACATAGTTGTATAGACTATCTCATGACTAAATCATGAGCACCATCATCACCATCAGTGTCATCAACTGCATCATCTCTCGGAACCATACTCTATATGAGTAATTAGACATGATGCTCACTCCATAGAGTGACACAAGAGCCATTCTTCTAATCTAGAAGAATAAATTTTCTGAACCATTTTCCATCTGGGAAATCTTTGTCCTTTGATCATCCATCTAGCTGATAATCATTTCCAATATTGTTGATAGTCTTCAAGGCATTTAGAACAAAATATAACACAACTATGTCTATCCATAGTAGTACATAACTACAATCCAGTGGTACACTACCACACCAAGTAACACACAAGTACTTGATCAAACAGTGGAACATATCCACCATAGTAGTATACATCTACTATCGTACAATCTTCATAACAATCATCTGATATCACTGCAAAAAAACAATGTTATGATATAAATTGAATCATCTGGGCCAATATTTCACTCACATATGTGAGATCTTGAAAGAATATCTGCCCTCAGTATCAACAATGGGCTCTCTGCCCTATTCTTCTCAAACAAGGAAGAATGATTGTTTTTGATTTATGAGCCTGGACCATTCCTCACCCTGGGCCATTCCTCCGGCACTAAACAAAGTGCAACCTGGAGAGAATGAATACACCCTAAGGAATGATTGTCCTTGATTGCTAAGCCTAGACCATTCCCCACTCTGGGCCATTCTTCCTACACTAATCAAAGTGCACCCTGGAGAGAATGTATAAACCCTAAGGAATGATTGTCTATACCATTTCCTCTATTAACCACAAGAGGAAAAGACTGTCCTGTATCAACCTCCAAAACAGACCATTCCTCATGTTAACCACAATGAGAAATCGATGTCTGACGAGGCGGGCTAGTCTTCTTGAGTAACCCTCAAGAAGAGAGACTTCCCTAGCCCAATCCCCATGTTAACCACAATGGGAAGTCATTGTCTATGATACATCAACAATATGGACTATTTCCCATGTTAACCACAATGAGAAATCATTGTCCGTCAGAAATATCAATCCACTTTCCGAACTGGAAAGGAAACTACTCATCCTGGACCATTTTTCAAACTGCAAAATGACTATCCATAAATCAATACATGTCAGTGCTCCCTCCCAACCTAGGAGTCGTCTCTTCCTTTTTCAATAAGGAAGTCGTCTCCACGAGCTCCAACTTGAGTACGCAAACTCTTTCATCTTGGATAGAAGCTTTACCAAAATGTCTGCTTATCTGCTCATCTGTGGAGATATGTATTGGAGAACCACTTTCTCCTTTGTCGAATTCATCATGGATAATGTAATTCTTGATTTCAAATGTACTTTGGTCCGGAACACTGGTTTTATCAAGTAGCTCTAATCAATAAAGTATATCATTGTTGGAAAAATAGAACTTCACCACGCTTCTGCTATGCACTGGAAAACTGTAAACTTCACCATGTGGCACTTCTTCTGTCATCATGAGATCTGATCTACTGAATAATCATCTTGATACAATATCTCTGTTATAGAAAATATTCACCACGTTTCTGTTGTGCACTGGAGGTTCTCCACCAAGTTATCTTTTTCCATCTGCATACAAGGGTCTCTTTCTGGTATGCCTCAAGGTCTTGAGGTTTCTCTTCATACACTCTTTGTTCAATTGCTCTGGAGAATAGTCTTTGCATCTATCTGATGTAGAAATCCAACTCATAGATGTTATGGATGATATAATGGCTCATGTAGAGATATGTCTGGTTTACTGGAACAAGTAATCATCATAGTCTTCTCCCTCCATCTGGGGGAACCTCTAGTTCTAGATCTCATAATGCTTTCATTCATAAGTCTTCCATACACTGTTCTTCATAATGACTTTCAGTTCCTCTTCTTGATTGCTTTTAGTGAGTTCATATCAGGCTGGTAATATTGTGATTCTTGATACAATGACTGGTTGTTCTGGCTTCTCTTTCATTCTTGGAATCTTCATGTTTTTCTTTAGCTCTTGGGTCCATGGAGTTTCTTATAGATTCCATGCCCCAAAGATTCCATTTCTTTATTTTATCATAGGACCATGGATGTGGATGGACAACCAGGGATACTTCAAGGATTCTCCTCGAAGAATACTTCTTCTTAGTTTGGACTGAACACGTAATGTCTTTTATGGCTGCTACCATGGATATATATTTCATCATCTTCAA
Source organism: Picea mariana (assembly GCA_032191745.1). NCBI lineage: Eukaryota > Viridiplantae > Streptophyta > Pinopsida > Pinales > Pinaceae > Picea > Picea mariana. The sequence goes on along the minus strand of JASDQU010321950.1, from coordinate 1,869 downwards.
TGGATCATAGGATTAGATCCCTCCTAATCCTTGCTTCATGTATGAGTGCATATAATCATCTCCCTCCGTTTAACAGATTCCACGCTTCCGTCTACATCCTTTGTTGGTAAATATGTAACAGCCAGCGAACAGGCAGTGTATACTTGTCATTGATGGCGAGTACAGTTGTGGTTGTGGAGATGAGTCAGTGACCGTTAGATCCAAGCGCAAGAATCGATCATCGTCGGATCAAGGATAACTTGCACGCCCTTTAAAGAACAAGGAGAAGTGGGAGTAATCGCGATGTGCAAAATCGCGATCTAATCTGAGCCGTCGAGCTAGAATGAATCTGAACCGTAGAATCTAGTCCCTGTCAGAGTTTCGGGAATCGACACTTTGCAATGTCAAAATATCTTGACAACGAGAAACCCGAAATCGCGATGTGCGATTTCATGATTCAATCATAACCGTTGAATCCAAAATGCATCTGGACCGTTGATTTTCTTCATCGAAGTTTTGGGGATCGGGACTTTGAAATGTCCAATCCACTTGACATCAAGAAACCCGAAATCGTGAAATGCGATTTCGTGATTTAATCGCAGTCGTTGAATCCAGAATGAATTTGGACTGTTGATTTGATCCTTCATTGGAGTTTCGGGGATTGGTATTTCAATATGAAAAGAATCAAGGGCAACAAGAATTCTGATTTTGCGATGAGTGAATTCCCGACGTAATAGAAACCATCAGATCCATAAATGACCAGGACCGTTGATCTGACCCTTCATCGGAATTTCAGGGATCGGGTTTTTGTATTGACAAGAACCTAGAATATCAGATATCGCGAAATCGCGATACGCGATTTCCCGATAAAGCATATAACGTGTGGGCCACCCAGGAGTCAATGGAGGACAGGTGTAAGGAGTACAGAGGAAGTCGGGGATCGGCATATCGCGGGTCCAAGGGGCATATGCACATTATCATTGTAAACCCCGTAGCTTCGACGGGATAAGGCTGTGGTCACGGATAATGGTCACGTGGACCAGGGCTCAGCCAGGAGGGCTGAAGCGCATCGCGAATCGGGAAATCGCGAATCACGTGGACATAAACATTATGTCATCGTAAGTGCCGAAACTCTGATGAAGTGATAAGATCAAGGTCACAGAGTGACGGTCACGTTGATCGAGAGCTAAGCTCAGGAGGGATAGCAAATGAAAGTGCCGAAACCCGATATAAAAAGAAAGAATTATAAAGATTATCCAACGGTGCGGATAAGATTTGATAGTGATCGGAGGGTTACCATTCTTTCTTGAAGTTAACTCCTCTGTTACGAATTTGTTAAGTGAAACAGACTCATGATTGTAAAGGAGTTAACGTTTCAGTTACAGTGTTAGTTATCATTGTTCTTGCTGAAGGAGATGGGAATTTGAATCGTCTGTTCGATTGTATAAATGAAGTTGAAACAGATTGTTTTGATATGGATGTTCAGTATGTGAAAAAGAATGAAACCGTAATGAAAATCAGAGGAGAAACCATGCAGAAGGTGATTGAACATAATAACAGAATGAAAGAAAGAAAAAACGTAGAGCAACATAACTGAACGAGTTGAAGCAGAGAAAATGGAGAGCACAAGTTGATGCAGAGCATACCTATTGAATAGACAGAGGAAGAAAAGAGCAGCAGAACAGTGAATAGAAGACCAGATTTAAAGAACAAAGAAAGACTGGTAAGAACTGATTTATCTGTAAAGTTGAATGTGTATTTAGCCATTAATATTCTAGGGAGGTTGGGAGGTGCTCGGGAGGATTGTATTCCTCAGAAGTTCAAGTGGGTGCTTGAACACAGGAAGTTGTAGCTTCCATCTGGTTGCAGCCAGAGAAACCAGGGTGGCAA
>JASDQU010321949.1:0-13066 GCA_032191745.1 Picea mariana | reverse complement strand
ATTTTAAGGTTTTATTTTATTGTCACATCAATTTGAGCATTTTATTTTATCATTATCACACAAACCAAAAAAGAGTTGAACATCTCTTCTATCTCAAGATTTTATTGTATAAACATTACCTATAATTAATTTTGATATCTCTTCTATCTTGAGAATTTTATTTTTATTACTATTGCACCAATCAAAGAAGAGTTGAACATCTCTTCTATCCTATATTTGAGAGCATTGACTTCTTTAAGTGGTATGTTTTTTTTTTTTTCATTTTCAAAATTAATATTCTAACAACTAAAAACAATTTAAAAATCTCTTCCACTTATTGTAATATTAGTTTAATAATAATATCATATATACACCAATATCTCTATTCTAATGATTAAGTTGATTTTCATTTAAAATTTGAAATTATTTAGAATCTTTATTTTAATAATTAAGTTGATTTTCATTTAAACTTTTTAGAAGTGTTAATCATTAGAATTAAATTGCATAACTTGTAATTAATAGATCTTCTCTAACAAAGTTAAGAAAATTAATACAACCTTGCCTAAAGTCAAGTGAATCACTGACCCTTATAAAAATGTGGGTTTATGTGAATAGTACTAAACTATAGCCTGCAAATCATTTTACTAATGTAATTCTCTTTCATACATGTTATCTGAGTTGTACAAGGGGTATGTATTGTTCATTGGCATGTCTAAAACACAATGCTTGAATGCATACCTCCTCCTTTGAATCCCACATTGGTTACCTTCTTCCAAAATCAAACACAAGTTTTCTGAAAGGAAATTGGTAGATCATGAAAATTTCTTCATTTTAGTGCAGTTCATAGTAGCATAGGCTTTGCATGGTTTAAAGTGTTTTCTACTATCATCTATTCTCAAATAGGTTTTGCATGGTTTAAAGTGTTGTCTACTATCATATATTCTTAAATAGATATGCAATGATATAATCTTGTATGTTTGACAGTTCACTTTTTTCTTGTCCATCTATTGGGTTTGCATATTCTTAAATATATAAACAACAACACATTCTTGTATTATTGGCTTTGCATATTCTTAAATAGATAAATAACAACACATTCTTGTATTATTTCACACTCTATTTTTTTCTTTTCATTTATTTAGTAGATCTCATATGCCTATCTTTCCTTTAGTTTTTTTATTAGTTAAGTGCATCTATATAACCAACAGGGTCATTAATAACTAGAAAAAAAAACTTTTAATATAAAATTATTCTGCCAAAATTATTTGATGATATGTCAATAGAATCATATTTTTAATAGTTCACAGTGAACATAAAATAAAACATTTAAAGTAATACATAGCAGAAAAATATTTAAGAGTTTGATACTTAATTTAATGCATTGTAAAAAAGAAAATATACAAAACATTAGTTCATTACTAACAACTTTGCCACTTTTTTCCCATCAACTTTGAGAAATCAAATATGAGACAATAAATTGATATTTAGAATACATATGAGACAATAAATTGATAAATTGATATATATATATATATATTGTAATCAAAGTCTAAATAGTTACACTGTAAAATACATAGGTTCCACATCTATTTTAGAATGATAACAAAAATTAAGACATTTAACTCCAAAATTATGGACTCCAAGCCATCGCTTTAAGATAGATCACTTCATACCTGCAATTCAAACCTGTAAAAAAAACAAAATTCAAATATTAAAAATTTACAATTCAAACATGCGAAATAAAACATAATTCAAAAATTGTGATTAAAACAAAATTGACAAACATATCAAAAGAGTTAAGTATCATCCTCCAACATACTCGTTCCCACAAAATATATTGTAAACATATTTTCCACCAAATATAATTTAGACATATGTAACAATAAAAAACAATAATAAAAAAAACAAATAACACATATTAGCATATATACTATAGCTAAATATTAAATAAACAAAAGGAAATAATAACATACCCAACCATAGTTAATCATATTTAATATAGTTATCCTCCACATTAAGCATACATGATTTAAACAATTTGTAAATCTTATCTAAAATCTTAAAAATTTTAAAGAGAAAAATTGTGTTCTTGGTAAATTTGTTTTTTGAGTTAGAGTTAGATAATATTCTGAAAATAAATATAGAACTGTGTATGAAGAAAGTTCACAAATATCCATATTAAGTCATTCTTCCAATGAAATACTTATCTCCTTGTGGATAAAGTCCCAAATCCTTCAGGTGAAATTCTCATTGTGGATAAAGTCTCAAATCCTTCATGTGAAATTCTCATTTCAGGTGATGTTATTTGATCATATTTAATCAATAATAAAATAATAATCTCCTCAACAGTAAAATACTTCTCTCCTCTTCTACAGTGGTCATATAATCAAATTCCATGATGTGTTTTCAAATTAAAGGACTCATAAATCTGCATATTAATCCATTTTTCCAAAAAACTACTTATATCTAAAAAAATTCACAAATATCCATTTTAAAAACCATTCTTCTAGAAAATACTTATCTCCTCTTTCTGTGGTGGAATAGATGTTCTCATATAATCTTGCATGTACATGAAGAAAACACGAATATGCACATGTATATTAAGTCATTCTTCAAAAACTATTTAAATGAGATGTATTCATATTACATATAATCAAATGCTCTTTGAAATTATGTGTGAGCTAACTCACATATAAAATATGTGTGAGCTAGCTCACATATACAATATGTGTGAGATTATATGTAAATCTACTTGAATGTTGGTTTTTGCGATTAGTAACCAATTTAGTTAAAATTTTGTCAATACCCTGGAAATAAGGAATTCAGTTCATTGTATGTATAAAACACAAATGTCCATACTACGCCATTCTTTGACAAGAAAGCACAGAATGCAATCGAAGAAAATTTATAAAATTTCTTTTTTCTGATGTGGGATATAGTCTATTCTCAAATAATCAAATGTTTAAGTTCAAAACTAGGTCTTCATCATGATCCAACCTTAAATAAGTTTGAATGTACACCATTTAAGACAATGATAAGATTATCTAGGGGTTCTATATATTTCAAAATAATTGATCAAAGCGTTGAATAGGAAAGGCTAAACAAAAAATTTGAGAAAACAAAAATTTGATAAAAGTAAAAAACATACATTTATGAATCATCATGAATGGACACATCCTTCCCAAATCTGGGTGCTTCCTCCACTTCCTCCTCAATCCTAATCTCCCTCCGAATCACACTCTTAGGTATTCTTTTATCTACTTTAGCCTATATAACACATTTCAAATTTGAAAATTTGAAAAAATAAATTTAAATGATTTTAACACATTAAATGATACCTGTGAACTCCCACCCTCTTCAAAATCTCCCAATGAGAATTGAGACAAGCCTGCCCAAGTAGTAGGAGATGGAATAGGGATCTGTGAACAACACAACTGAGATCTAAATTTAGAATTCAATGTGTTCACATTTATACAAAATTATAAATGTTGTTGATATCTTATTCAAAAGATTGGAGATTGAAAAACTAAAGTGCTCATATATGGATATGAAAAAACACGTACCTGATTCAACCCATCCAATTTTAAACTTGTGAAATCAAGTCCTCTATTTATTGTAGATTCATTTAACATATCTCCAAACAATAATTAATGACAATAACAACTCAATTATTTCTATAGATACAATAATATCTAAATCTAGAATTAGAAGTAAACTATCCTAAAATGCGTAAAAAATTTACTAATTAGAACACATACCAATCTGTTGTTCGGGTCATTATTCTGAATAACCTTCTTCCAACCATCACAAAAAAATTTTGCATACTCCAAAAACATCTTCTGCTGACATGGTATCTAACTCCACATTTGTTTTATAAACAAATATGGCCCAGGAATTGGCTTCCGCTTGCTGATGGTTCATGCCAACATCAACACCATAAAAAATAGCTTCCAAATTTTCCCCGATTGCATTCCTAGCCTATTTTCCAACCTCTGATGTAGCTTGCAAATCTGAATGTGAAACAATTCCCCTATTAGGAGAGGTACTAAAGGTTGTGGAGGCCTCGACAATGTTCCATTTCGATATGCCCCTTTCCGATCATATGTTCGTCATTTACCAGTCCCATAATATTTGGACGGTAGACTGGTATAATCATGGTGCATGTGCAAGAAAAACTCTGCATAAAAGTGTCTTGCAAAATAGTGTGGAATCGTTCCATGACAATTTCCCATATACTGCCAAAAATCTACTATACAGCTGTCCTGCAATGTCAGGGTGCTTAAAATATTTCACCTTAAACATCTTCTTCTTTGGCCCATCTTTGAAATTAAACATCAAAATGACATCTTCTTTTGAAACTCTGTTTTTTACTGCTTCTCATTTATCAGGACCCATCACCTCTGACTTTCTCCACCTCATTAGATCGACAAAACTGTCACTGGTTGGCCCCATCTTCTGATATGAGTCCATAAAGTTTTGCAATGAATGAAAAATAATTTGCAAGCTTTGTTTACTCTCCCGAGGGAGTTCCAATACCACCAAATCATTTTCCAACCTCCTTTTAACACCTGAGCATCACTCAAGCATCATTGCTTCAGTAATCCCTTCCCAGGGAAGTTCATCACCAACATCGAGAGCATAGGTGGATGTAGGCATGTAATCTTCTGTTTCTTGATAACGCAGCCTCCTAAATCCACTTTCACCCTCTGCACCGACAGTAGAATATTCGTGACAACCACTCTCTCTTTCATTGTCATCCCTTGTTCTAAAATCATTATCTACACAGACATTTGAAATTAATTACAACATTTAACTTCACATAAATTTAAATACACAAAAATACAACAAAAATAAACAAAATCAAAGAAAATTACTAGAAATATTCTCTTTTCCTGAGGTATTCCCTACATTCTCAAGTGTAGGAGTATCAATGCGCAACCTATCTAAGAAGACTGCATCCATAGCACTTGCTTGAGTACATTATGCATTTGATATATTCACAGACTCGTTTGAAAAACTCCTCTGATGAGAATGTTGTTGGTCACTCGGAGTCTTAGTCGAAGAAGGAGTTCCTCTTCTTCCTTCTTGGGAGAGCCTAGAGCGTTTATGAGAATGTTTGGAGAATTCCGTGTTGACATCTCTCCTCAATATTTATCCTTTGGAAATTCAAAAAAAATTAAACACAAGACAAGTACAAGTTAATATCTCCAACATTGACCAACAAAAATTATGAAGAAAGAAAAAAAAATAAGACAAAATTAATATGTGGTTATATGCTCAACATGCGTTTATATGCAGTTATAAAGTGTTGTTTATATACGTTTTGGTAGATCCATCCTGTCAAAAAACTCGTGGACAACCAGGACTTGGCTAGGTGATTCCAATGTTTGTGTAAATACAAAGGGTAATACATCACCATCTTCAACTAGTATCTTATCCAAAGGTTAATAGAAACTCATCTTCAACTAAATGCATGTGTAAATAAGACAAAATTAATAGAAATGTTCTTTATGTTAGACACAATTATAATAGGGTGATGGATAACTCCACTACCCATGCCCATTTCAAATATATTTTGGTTCTTTAATATTAGCACAAATAACTTTGGTAAATCCACCAATAGTACATGGGTCAAAGTATGGTAATGGAGTAGAAGTTATCTATATGGGAAATCAGATTTCATGCGTCCAATAGATATGGAGCACAATCCATGAAAATCAACGATTAACTTTACGCTATGTTTGGTTGGATGGAAGAAATCTTCCACTTACAAAACAATGGCACTAAGTATCAACATGTTTGTATTACACTTGGAGGGGGCATTAATAGAGAAAATGTATTATATGACAAACCTTTTTATATACTAAGTGTCCGTGATTAGATGATTTGACGCTTCTCAACATGCATTTATATGTGGTTATAAAACACTGTTTATATGCTTAACGACCTTCTTCCATTGACCTTGTCGATATAGGGGCTAAGAATGGACTATGAATCATTTTGGTATATCCATCCTTCATAAGGTTTGACTTCTGCAAATTTTTGTCAAATACAATGCACCAACAGTTTTTAGATTTTAAGGGTATTAGGTCATTCATATACCAATCTCACTTGATCCATATGTTAATGCATCAAAACTACTCACATCAGGGTTATTTTAAGTCTAGGATGGTGAATGACCAACTAACATGTTGCTCTCCCAAACATTGAGTGGTTGCCTATGGTATGAGAATATGTCACCAATGAAGGTTTTTTGCAGTTTGTAAACTCTTTTATGTCTAAATTAGAATTTATTTTCCACAATGAAGTATTCATTATAATTATTCCTTTAGTCAAAGGGTCACTACAATTGCAAAACAACACCAAAGTGGGTGTCTAGTTCCTTTTTTAGCAGTTTAATATGATAAGAGTCTATGGTTTGGAAGAGAAGCCATATCAAACGTGAGTGCTGAATTTGGTTGTTCTAGAGACTAAAAAAAATGATATTCAGTCAGTTGCTGACTAAGATGCCAAGCATATTACATTAAATGTTGATCAGATAAATTTCAAGGAAAAACCAAATCTACACAAGTGTATATATTCTGGAGGTTGAGGAAATGACTACAATGAATATACTACCTATGTTTCATTGTTTGTTTTCTATTTGTTGTGCTATATTAATGCAGATTTTCCATAACATATTACAATGTAATATGTCATAACATATTACAATGTAATATGTCATAACATATATTACTATATAACATATTACATTCTAATATGTTATAACATATCACAATGCAATTATATGTTACATTGTAACATATTATTTTCTAGTAGCCTTGTCACACCCCAAGAATCAAAACTTCATAATGTTTGACTTCTGCAAGTTCTTGGCAAATACAATGCACCAACAATTTTTAGATTTTAGGGGTGCTAGGTCATTCAAGTACCAATCTCACTTGATCCATATGTTAATCCATAAAAACTACTCACATCAGGGTTATTTTAAGTCTAGGATGGTGAATGACCAACCAACATGTTGTTCTCCCAACCATTGAGTGGTTGCCTATGGTATGAGAACATGTCACCAGTGAAGGTTTTTTGTAGTTTTTAAACTCTTTTATGTCTAAATTAGACTTTATTATCCACAATGAAGTATTTGTTATAATTATTCATTTAGTCAAAGGGTCACTACAATTGAAAAACAACACCAAAGTGGGAGACTGGTTCCTTTTTGAGCAGTTTACTATGATAAGAGTCTATGGTTTGGAAGAGAAGCCATATCAAAAGCGAGTGTTGAATTTGGTTGTTCTAGAGACCGAAAAAAGTGATATTCAGTCAATTGATGACTAAAACGCCAAGCATATTACATTAAATGTTTTTAAGATAATTTCAAGGAAAAACCAAATCTACACAAGTGTATATATCCTGGAGGTTGAGGGAATGACTATAGTGAATATACTACCTATGTTTCACTATTTGTTTTCTATTTGTTGTGCTATATTAATGCATATTTTCCATAACATATTACAGTGTAATATGTCATAACATATATTACTATATAACATATTACATTGTAATATGTTATAACATATTACAATGTAATTACATGTTACATTGGAACATGTTATTTCCTAGTAGCCTTGTCACACCCCGAGAATAAAACCTTCATAAGCTTTGACTTCTGCAAGTTCTTGGCAAATACAATGCACCAATAGTTTTTATATTTCAGGGGTACCAGGTCATTCAGGTACCAATCTCTCTTGATCCATATGTTAATCCATCAAAACTACTCACATCAGGGTTATTTTAAGTCTAGGATGGTGAATGAACAACCATCATGTTACTCTCCCAAACATTGAGTGGTTGCATATGGTATGAGAACATGTCACTAGTGAAGGTTTTTTGCAGTTTGTAAACTCTTTTATGTCTAAATTAAACTTTATTATCCACAATGAAGTATTAGTTATAATTATTCCTTTAGTCAAAGGGTCACTACAATTGCAAAACAACATCAGAGCGGGAGACTAAATATGTATGTTTATAAATTATTTATTAATGTCTAAATATGTATGTTTATATTATATTTATTAAGTTTAAATATGTATGTTTTAAAATTTTTCCATTGTATGTATATTTATTAAATTTAAATATGTATTTTTTTTAAATTTTCCATTGTATGTATATTTTACAAATATTCCTTTATAAATTATAAGATAGACAATAATGTACAACAAGAAATTCCAGAATCAACAATATGTAAAATAATATTAATAACTCATGGTACTCTAATATTACATATGTAAAAATGGATTTATAAATTTAATTCCTAAAGATTTGCAATTTTTATAAAATAAAAAAAAATTGAAATAAAAACTTGAACAATTTGAAATTTTTATGAAATTTTTATAAAATACAAAATATTTCAAATGACTGTGACTTGACAGAGGTGATCATTCACAATGCAGATTTTATCAATAAAAACACAAAGATGTACCCAAGTTCAATCTATAAAAAATGCAAAGAGAAATCAGAGTTTTAATCGATCAATCTGTAGAGGTACTCGTTCATAAGAAGGCGTAAAGACTAAACATTCAGCCATGGATCAATCAACTCAGGGATAAGTAAGGGATAGACAACAAAGTGAATTATTATCCTTCACTCATCATCCATGCACATAAAAGTAGGGCATTTGAATCTATAGGTCTTTAAACACCAAAGTGACGACCGTCAATTCGACTCCTGGCCAACTGCCCAGGCAAATATTGATGAATAAAGGGATAAGGGACGAAAGATAAAAACACAATATTTTCATAATAATCAATAAAAACCACACAAAGAAGTCATTGAAATTAGAAGTTGGGTTCACCAAGGGATTTTCATTCAACTCAGAGGTTTATTATTCACAATGAAAAGTTTATCAATAAAAATGCAGAGATGTACCCAAGTGTTGCACCTATTTTGTCACCTAAATGAGCAAAATAGAGGTGCTTACAAGCTTAGTTGGGTTAGCTAAGCAAGACAACAGTAAAGGAAAAGGTTAGAAAAATAAACATAAAAGACTAAGCTAAGAATTAAACTAGGAAAGGAGAAAACAACTAAACTATTGTGCATAAGAACATAAGAACATAAGAACAAGAAACAAATAAGACTCATGTCACCAATGGAAAGGATTGTATTAGTGAAAAGAGAACACCAAAAAGAAAGGGGACTTTGGGTCCCTTCTTCCTCCAAGGGAGGGCTCTTGGACCCCCAAGATTGATCTCTTCTTACAACTTGAAAACTTGAAAGAAATGGTGAAAGAATCCCAAGCTAACCCACTCAAAAGGTGATGTGGATTGCCTAAATGGAATGGTGCTAGTATGCTCTTGATGAGAAAAGAGGATTCCCCAAGAAAATAGCAGCACAATAACCTTACAAATGAATTCCTTGAAAATGTAGTGCACCCATGGCCTTGTTTTATAGCACCACTTTGAGGTATTGTGGAACTAGATTTTAGTGTGAAAAGGGGTTGTTTAGGGCACCTTTAGGTCTTTGACCAGCCACCCAGCCAGATCCAGCTGAGATTTGGATGTCAAATCGACTTGGAAGTTGAACCAGAAGTGGGTGGGAGGTCGACCAACATCATAAATGCATCGTTCTCTGGTGTGCACGGATTTTAGCATCCACACTCGCGCATCATGTGCATGTGCGCTTTTCCTACATTTCTTAATGGCGCATGTGCACATGCGCCTTGTATAGTCATAGCACATCTTGATTTTATAATTGGTTGTATAGTTTTGGACCTTTTGGAAATTCTTTTTTGGTAATTTTGGTCTATGGGTGAACTCATAGCTGTTTGAAGATGCTGGATTCCTGTAACCATTTGTGGACGAAATTTCAGTGATAATAGATGCCCCCTGATAGATGAGGTTAGGAGCATACGAATAGCCAAAATTCATAAATGTTTCTTCTACTGAGAGTATCATTGTAAGAAAGAGAGATAGTGAGAGTATCAAGAGTGACCCATTGGAGGGATAAGGGAACTTGTAGGACCCAACCTTTCGCAAGGTGTGAAAAATAAATTGCGTACAAACGAGGTGGGCATGCCCCATGCTCGTGTCATGTAACTCCAAAAAAGGGTGTTGTATAGTAACTGAAACTGTGTGTTGATGTAGACAATTGCAACGCCCTCAGAAGCAGTTTTGATAAAGGCAGAGGACAATTCTAATGAGGAACATTCTCTGAACAATAGGCAATGATACCTGTAAGAAGTATCACGGATTCTGTGAGCATTGATAGCCCAACAAAGTTCAGAGGTCTTCAGTAAATATAAAAAACAACTGCAATAGTCGCAAAGTAAGACCCACCGTAACATGAGAAAGTGTTGAAGTCGAATGTTATGGAGGTCAACGAAAGCAGGGAGCAATGATGGTTCTACCTATGCCGTCTGAGACTCCTCATTGTAAAGGTAATGAAATTCAAGATACCGTCATCCTTCTGGAAACTGTGTTGATGTCGAAAAAAAGGGAGACGCGACTCCAAGAAGCAAAGGGATTTGTGAAATCCACTAGGTGAGGTCAGGAACTGAGGAGGTACATGGATGAAATCAAGATGCGTGGAGACTCAAGACTTCCCTTGGTTGGGGATATATGCAAAGTATGAGTGGCCACAACCATCTAACGAGGTCAAGTGTCAGGGGGACAACGAGACGTGGGATAAGTTGTGCCAGAGGCAGGATAAAGTGAACAAAATCAGAGAGCAGAGGTAGGTGGCCAGTGGGATACTCGAAGTTTATGGATGATGCCAACAGGAGTAGGTGATAAGGAATGCCCCAACCAAGGGTGACATGGATTGCGTTTTCCAAGAAGGTCACCAAAGGTGACGACAAAAAGCTATGTAAAATGATGGAAACAATGGATTAGTTACAAAAGGAATTAAAAAATTAGTGGGGATAATAATGCAGATACAGAAACGGGTGCCCCAGTGTAAGATGGCTTGGCCTGAGGATGGCACAAGTTGGTGTAAAAAAATAGTGGAGGGTTGGGGCCCCATAGGTGGGTTTTTGTAGTAGGGTAATGTATGGGGGGAAATCTGAAGATGGGCAATCCGATGGTGGCTGAAATGGATGGTAAATGGTGTTGTGGGAGTGCAGTCAAAATAAAACCATGAGGAAGTGCCCTGGGAGTCCATTGGGTAGGCTAGCAAAATGAGGAGAAGGAGTATGTGGCTGATTCGCGACATGATGTAAGACTATCAGGACTCCCATCCCTAAAGGTTGAAAACATCATGAGTGTCAAAGTGCCAAGGGGGGCTATGAATGGGAAAACTCATGCAGGGGAGAGTGCTACTGGGTGATAGTACCCAAAATGCAGTGGAGGTGACAGTACTGCAGAGCCAGATATAGGGACCCTAAAGGAAAATTTCAGAGGGTGTGACGAGATATGCAATTGAGATTCAAAGGGAATGATTACATGCCAATGTTGATTATATACTTGAAGGCGTCGCGTTGGTGTGTGATGACCAATCACTTGCACACATAACAACCAAATACTCGACGTTAACAATATATGAAGATAATTGAACATATAATCATTTATTTGATAATTTTGAACATGAGCATGCGTACCTAGATGGGGTATGGAAAAATGGCTCCCCGGGGGATAAGGATGAAAAATAGCTCAGGGAATGTCTTGATGTAGAGGACGGGGTGCTGATTCCATGGATAAAGATGGATTGAAAAACGGATGTCCAGAGCTCCCAGAATGGAGTCTGGAAGTTTGGAAAAAAGGACTATATATAGCTGTAGGTCCCACACTGCCACCTCATTTGTACCTACTGTTAGAGTGATTGGATGAGAGATATTCAGAGGAGATTTGGATATTCCAGGAGGATGAGGCAGCTGATTCAGGACTAGCGAGCTTCAGGTTAGTTGTCTTATTGTCCTGCATAAAATTATGGGTTCTATTTTTGGGCAAGGCCTGTACGGAGGGTCATACGTGGGGTTTTGTGGGTGTGGGCCCCCTAGTGCATGGGTGATTGAGAAATATATGCGCATGGGTGCATTCCTATAATGCGAATATATGTGCATGGGGGTGCCTTAATGGGGGAAACAGGCGTGCATGGTATGTGTGCCTGTAAGCTAAACAACTGCGCATGCGTGCGCAGCTGTGTAGTGAACAGGCACGCTATGATGCACACCTGTATATGTGACAGGGGTGCATGAAGCTGCCTCTGTATGGCTGACAGACGCGCACATGTGCGCGCTTGTGGGATTAATAGGCGCGCATGTGTGTGTGCCTATGGGATGAATAGGCGCGCATGTGTGTGCGCCTGTGGGGTTAAACAACCGCACCTTTGAGGAAAAGTTGATGGGTGCAAAACTTATCTTTTTTGGAGATGTTAATGTGGTTATGTTTCAAATGGATAATCAAGAACTAGATTATGTGGTTGCAGGTGATCATTTGGATGATGCCAGTTCACTCGAGAGAGAGAGAGAGATTGGTCACAACTCAAGGAGACTATGACCAAAGAGGATCCGACGGTTCATGATACTTTGGCATCTTATGGGCTACTAAAGTTCTTTGAGTGTCCCTTGGTATGGGCCTAGGAGTACCTCCTGTAGCTCTTGATTTGGATGTGGAGTCTAGATCTGCATTATTTTATGGTGTGGGGTGAGCATTTGGCCTTCATTGCGGTGGAGGATGTATATTTTTTGACTTGGCTCCCTTTTCGGGGAACACCCTTATCGACGGAGCCCATATTACCTGGGGATGGGTAGTTGGCTACCTTAGGCTGGAGGTACTATACAAGGGAGGACTTTATGTTGGGATCTGTGGTGAGTATCGGGGCTATGGATGCCCTGGTTCATCGTTATGTGGCAGCGATGGTTGTGAGGGTATATGGGTCCCTCGTGACTTAGCGAATCAGTGGTGGTCAGCCAAGGATTATGGGGAGGGCACTAGCAGGAGAGAATTTTTCTTGGGGCGTGATGCTGCATGCCAAGATGGTAGGGTAGCTAGACAGGTGTTGGGCTATAGACTCAGGGGAGTTCTCTTTTGGGTCCATATTCGTTGCATGGTTTTTGGAGAGGGTGTCAATGTTGCACCCTAGAGTGTTATTGGGC
>JASDQU010321945.1:12125-23459 GCA_032191745.1 Picea mariana | reverse complement strand
AAAAGCACTCTTACTGAAATGGAAAATAATTACTCTTCACAGTTGCGGAAATTAAAATATGACATTTCTGAGCCCCAACAATGACCTTCTCATTGAATATGAAATCTCTACTCCTAATGATTTTTTGATTTTCATAATCCCATAAGCGATAACCAAAATCATTAACACCGTATCCAATAAAGGTACACTTCTTGGATTTTTCCTCAAGCTTTGTTCTATTTTCTTTATCAATATGGACAAATGCTTCACAACCGAAAGTCTTCAAAAATGAATAGTTTACCTTTTTACCTGTCCATACCTCCTCTGGAATTCCACCATCCAAAAAGGTCCTCTATTTATTAATTAAACAACAATATCTACAACATCTTCCCAACACTGTACGGGAAAACCAGCATGCAATCTCATACTCCTTGCACGCTCCATGATTGTCCTGTTCACCCTTTCTGACACACCATTTTCTTGTGGTGTTCCTGAAAATATATTCTCTCTATGAATCCCATGTATGAACAATAATCATCCAACTCCTTGTTGCAATATTCACCTCCATTTTCTGATCTGAGACACTTCAACCTTTTTCTTGTTTCATTCTCAACCAAAGCTTTCCATTTCTTAAAAGTATCAAAAACATCATATTTTTATCAAATGAAATAAACCCAAGTTTTTCTAATTGCATCATCAATAAAAGTAACATAATAATGAGAGCCACCAAGAGATTATACCTGAGTTGATCCCCTTTCATCTGTATGCACAAGCTCTAACCTTTCACTCTTATTTTCTTTTCCAACTCTGAGAAATCTGACTCTCTTCTATTTTCCATAAACACAATGCTCACAAAAATCCAAATCAATTTGTTTAAGATCTGGAAACAAATTTATTTTGTGAAGTATTTGCATCCCCTTCACACTCATGTGTCCAATCGTATGATTCCATAGTGTTGTATCCACTTCTGTAAGAACCAAAGAGATAGAAGATTCATTGTTACCAGTACATAAATACATTGTACCTACATTCTCTCCTTTTTCTATCACCAATGATCCTTTGGTGACCTTCCACACCTTATCTATAAATATGGATATACAACCTTCACTTGCCAACTGCCTTGATGAAAATATATTTTTCCTTAGATCTAGAACATGTCTTACTTCTTTCAACAACCATTGGTTTCCATTGCTTTTCTTTATTTTTACCTTTCCCATTCCAACAATTTTGCATGGTGCATCATCACCCAAATGAACCTGTCCAAAATCACCTTGAACATAATCTAGAAAATGTTTCCTATGGGATGTGGCATGAAATGAAGCCCCTGAATCTACTACCCAAGACTCAAAAATATTATCTACAGAAAGAATCAAAGCATCTTGTAACACATCGTCTGTTACATTTGCTACCTGATTTTTTTCCTATTGTCCATCTATTTGTTTCTTTGGAGCTCTGCAATGTTTCTTCAGATGTCTTTTCTTCCCACAATTCCATCACTCTATCCTTCCAGGTCTGGATTTGGATCTACCCTTCCTAAAATTCATGCGGTTCCCTGAGCCCTTTCCTCTATCCTTTTGTCTTTCCTTGTTCTCCATGTTTAACGCATTACCTGATGTCTCACCTATGTTTTTCTGTCGCATTTCTTCACTAATAATAACACCAACAACATCATCAAATTTTAAAGTATTTGAACCAGAGACAAAGTTACTTACAGCCATGACCAAGCCATTCTAGCTTTCTGGCAATGAGAAAAATATTATAAGATCCCTGACCTCATCATCAAAGTCCACTTTTATAGAACTTAGCTTATTAGTAACCTTGTTAAATTCATTTAAATGATCTGCAATAGACCCACCTTCTAACATATTCATATTAAATAATCTCTTCATTAGAAATACCTTATTGGATGCCGAGGGTTTTTCATACAGTTTACCCAATGCATCCATCAACTCCTTCGTTGTCTTTTCTTTCGAAATATTGAAAGCCACCATCGTTGTGAGGCTCAGCCGTATCGTTCCTAGTGCATTTATATCAAGAACCTCCCCCTTCACGGCCATCGGCTTCTTTTCTATTCCACCCAATGGTAGGAATAGATCCTTTTGATATAAATAATCTTCCATCTGCATCTTCCATAACTGGTAGTTTTGGCCCTTAAATTTCTTGACCCTAAACTTTCACTCTTCTACAATTGTTCCCACTCGAATTAGGAACCCTCTTTTCCTGTGAGTTACCTTTCACTCTGATACCAATTGTTAGAAAAACAGGATCGCAGAGAAATAAAATAAAACAAAAATGGAAATAAAACACAGAAGATACACAATACAATAGAGACACAGATATATGTGGTTCACCCAGTGTGGGCTACATCCACCAGAGAAATTGCCAGGTCCTTCCTTTATTATTATCTAGCAAATGAAGGGATACAGCCTACAACACACCTGTTGTAACTTCCTCTTCTTTCTCTCATAGTCTCCTTACTCATGATACAATATTCGCAATGATACATAGTCACAATACATTTCCCTCATAAAGGAGGGTTGCCTTCTAGGGAAAAAAACCCTAACATAACTTCTACCATCAGATATGTGACCTTATAATGAACGGTCCAGGTTTGTTATGAAATTACAATATACATTTACAAGGAAATGTTTTCTTCGGGGGCCCGCTTGCCCCCGTAACCCCCCCCCATTCACTCCCCCATGTGGAGGAGTGTACATTCTTATGGGCTATAAAGTCTTCATGGGGTATAAATATGGCTGAAAACAAAGACCTATGAATCAGGAATATTATCAGGCTCCACAACCAACAATAACTGAGCAAGAAGCACATGAACCAATCAACTCTCTGAACAAACATCGGTTGGAATTAAAAGTTAAAAAGCTTACAAAATAGAATGAAGAATTGAAGCAATAAGTAGAGAGTATAAAGTATTGGATAGGCACATCAAGAAAGAGAATGCACAGCTAAAGGAGAATAATTGTAGACTATAGGGTGAGCATGATGAGGTCTCTGCCAATCCTAACAAAGTTTTGTGCCTAGTACCATATACACGAGTTATTAAGAGGGAGCTTAAGGATGAGGCTTCGGGGTTGGATATCTTTAAACCATGTAGTTAAATGTTCAAGCAAGGTGGAGGATAAACACCAATTTTGCAATTTTGAGGACGATTAAGCAGTTTTGCATGAGGACATATAATGAATTGGTCGTGGGGGAAATGTTGAGCCTCTTTTTTGTCACCTCCAATGTCCTTATCTTGCCCATATCCTGACTAATTTTTCCTAATACTTATGCATTATCTGCCTATTTTCCTCATCATACATGTCCTTTAGAAATTATTGCGTACATATGAGGTAATTGATGTTTAATCATGATTATGATTATTTATTAATGATTAGGATTAAATAATTGATGTTTATAACACTCTAATTACTTTGGATGATTCAAGTAGACTTCATGACAACAACTCATACTTATGCGCTCGTCCAGTACCTGTTATTGAGTTCGTCTGGTACATGTTGTTGAGTTCACCTGGTACATATCTTTACAATCGTCTAGTACCAATTGTTACGCTCATCCGGTACCGACTTGTATGACTGTGTGCGTCCAGTACCAAGTTATGTGACTGTGTGCGTCCAATACCAAGTTATGCAGTTGTGCACGTCTAGTACTCGTTCTGAATTTCCAGGCTTGGTTGTTTGAACGAGATTTTTCTCGACGGGTCCAAAGCATTTTTTGGTTTGAACATTCTCTATTCATTGGAGACCATGATACATTTCATCACTCATGCACTCGGTGTCATGAGGATGAAATCGTTCCCTTAAAAATCGATGTATCATCTAATTGTAATATTTATGCAAGTATTTGATGTTATCTTCAAACTTTGATTGTAATGGTTGTCTCTCTTTAAAGAGAGAGCCTTGTATATGATATACATATACAGAGATAGAATTAAGCGTTGTTATGTTGTGGGATTGGTTCTTGAAGAACTATGGATTGTACCTCCATTTTTTTGAAGTAATAATATAATTTTAGTTCATGGATTATATGTGTGCATTTACATCTTCTCTACTGTAAGTTTCTCTTAAGAGCTTCCTTGTTGGTATGGCAAGGGCCTGTTATCGCACAGTTTGTAGCTAGGTCAAATGGCTATGAAAGAGAAGGCCAAGTTGGCGTAACAGGAACCTATCCCACAGAATGTCACCAGGATGGGGAGGTTCTTTCTCTTTAGGGAGGTTAGGCCTAGGGGAGACGTCCCCGATAACCTGGAGTTTTGAAGAGGCAAAAGTTTACAAGTCAGAGTAAAGTTCCCCCTTCACAGGTCACCACCCAAAACATATAGTCCAAGCTAAACAACCAATAATGAAGTGAAGGCCCAAAGAAGAACACATGCCCGGAACAAAGAAACAGCAAACCAATATATGCAAGCTATGATTCAATGGGTTAGTACTTCATAAGACTATCTGATATCAATATATAAGCAATTATAACAATAAATATTGATGAAGTCAATGTTTGTTAATACAGCAATGAAATAATATCACTTCACCAATAAATGTCAATATGATGTAGCAATCAATGTATCCAATCAATCCTTCATTCAATAAATGCATTAAACCACCATCCAATTCCCTATAAAAGGAATGTTGTTGTGTCAAGATGAAGTAACCAAGGGGAACGTCGGCCTTCTTAGGGTTAGTAGTTAGTTAGGGTTTCAATTTAGCAAAGGTTTTGAGAGTTGTTTGATCACTTTCACTTCAATGTTCGAGATCCAAGATCAGTGCCTAAGGTTTAATAGAGTCAATTTAGAAGAGGACGCAAGGGTTGAACGAGGAAGACTAAGGACTAGAGGGAAGGGTTATGAAGTGCTGCTATGGCAGGGCCTCAGAATCAAAACCCTAGGGGAGAGAGGCTCACTCCGGTGTTGTTAAAGCAAGGCCTCGTGCTCTCTCCTCTTTCATTAGGTTAACTTGGCAAAACAGTTAGCATGAAAGAAAAATCAAGACTAGAGAGTGCAGTGAGGGAGAGTGCTGCTATAGCAAGGCTCTATCACCAAACCCTAGAAGCAGGACGGCCCTAGGTGTAGATAACCTAGGCCTGGGACGTCTCCTCCTTCTTGAATTCAGAAAGTATGGCTAGCTCAAGGAGAAGAATCAATAAGAGTGTAGCTATGGCTAGGCTCTTCCTTCCTTCTTCAATGGCTGAAAATTTCTCTTTTAGGGGACATGAAACAAGGACCTACTTGTGTGCTTGTCACCTAGGGTTTTTTATCAGCAAATTATAAACATATGCAAGAATATAAGACTACAACCATTCAATCAAGAAGTTTTGCAAAAAAAACGCTTACATATCACCATGAAATAGCATGCAAACCCTAGTTGTAAACCTTCCTTCAAGAGAAATGCCAAAAAGGCCAAGAAATGCCTTCCTTCAACAAGTGTGCCTCACTAAACCAGCAAATTTACCCAAGTAGGGCGCTAAAATCAGATCTCACTAATGAGTGAGTGATGTGTTATGTTAAAATGAGGCTAAAACTCCTCAATATATATTGTATCAATGACCTTAATTAATTTTAGGTCATAAAAATGGCCGACAAGACCATAATATTGTTTTTACATTAAATTGTCAAATTAAAACCCTAATTGAGCTGTAAAAAAAACGTAAAAGCCCCTTCAAGGGAGGCGCTAGCCCCTTTTAGGGTGGATGAGACATCCAGGAGAAAAATGTTAGCCCCCTAGGGGCCTCTCCAACATGCCACACATCCCACTGCTACCCAGTCTGCCTCCATGAATGTCCATGAAGTTGGACGACATCATCGTGAGGATGGGGGCGTCCAGAGCCTTCCAAGGCCAACGTTCCACTGAGAAGGGGTCATTCTCCCTAGTTTGGGCTCCACCAAAGTGCCTCTGATGGAACGTCCTCTTCTTCTCCGGGGCAAGACCCTAATCAACCACTGTCCTATCTATGCCCCCTAATGGGCTCTCAGCATCCATCTAGTGGGCTCTTCAACCCCATGGAGATCCGAACTGATCATATCCCCATGTGTACCGATCCAAATGGTACCTGTCCGTCGAGCATGATCCTGCACATCAGAAGCTATGCCCTCCATGGGCTCATCAGTCAGCAGGATCATAGCCATGTTAATCACATTTCATCATCAATATTATCAAACAAATGCATAAGACCCTAATACATCAGTCAATAGCACAAAGACATTACAAAAACCTACAATACAAGACTGGAGAAAAAGACAAGACGTCCTATTGGGCTAGTATCCAAAAGAAAGGGGAAGTTTCTAGGAAGGTTTCATCCAAGCCATGTAAGTGAGGTGATGTGGTTGGGGATTGTACAGACATGTGGGTGAAGTGAGAGCCAGGGATGCATGATTTTATCTGTGGGTGACTTTGTAGAAGGTGAGCTATACCTATCATGGATGCAATTTTTCCAAGCCCGTTCTTGCCTTTATTCTTTTCTTTTATTTGATTTTTCTTCTTCTTTTTCTTTTTATTCAAGGGCTAACCAGAGGACACTACCTTGGCATGGTTACCAGAGCTGACAGTGTTACCCACAAGTACTTTCACAGAGATGATAAGGCTAGCTCATGATGAGACCCCCTTTCCCTTGGCCATGCAACCAAAGGTCACTGCCCTAGCGTGGTAACCAGATGGTGGCAATGTCATACTGTTAGGTACCCATGAACTTAATAGGCTGGCTCGTGATGAGACCCCCTATCCTCTTGACTAGGTCTTGTTTATATTTTCTGGGTCCCTCTTGTTTCTTACTGAGAGGCTTTTTATTGCCTTCTCAAGGATCTCTGGGCAAGGCATCTCGAGGTTTTATTTCTAGGCTTTTATCTTTTACCAGCTGTTTTTACCTTCTGGGCCTTTAGCCCCTTCTTCCCATGAGATAAGGTGCAATCCTACAAACAGGTCAACCCAATTCCTGGACAAGGGGAATGGGATAAGTGAGCGGGAGATAAGACGAAATAGTGGTGCTATGAGGGGAGCGGACGATGGCTTTTCAAAAATCCCCCAGTGGCAAACCCAGACCTATGAGCATAGGCTTGCTAGGATACCCCGTCAATCTCCCAAAGCATGGTCAAGTGGGCTAAAGTAAGATCCAAGCAGTTGTTAGAGATAAAAGGAATTAGATGCATACATTTAAAGGTTTTAATGATCAAAAGTGACACATACCATGATACCTGGACCAATTACCTCATGGAGCAAGAACCTCGTCTGATACAAGACCAAGTCGATGGTGATGGATGTTGTTGTTGCTGCCAAGATAAAGCTGATGGAAGAAGAAAAGGATGGGCCCTCCAGGGCCATGCTTAGGTCAATCCTGCTCTTGGTACTCCATGTCTAGGACCTGTGGGCCTCAAGACATGATCTCCTGGTTATCCCTAAAAATCAGAGATAACATTTGGCTCCAACTCGGGGACATGTGCTCACCATAGAGCGTAGGAGAACCTCGACATCTCTAGCATAACATGTAGACCTGCTCAATCTCGATAGGGAATCAGTAACAAAAATGGGGTGGTAATGCCACCCCAGTATGCATATAGATGTATATATACGAAAGTAAAACAATCAACATGCAAATGTAAAGAAAAGTACCTACCTTTACCTACATGTTGGCTGGATGTTCGATGTAGTCAAACGACCAGTGTAGCCAATCCAGCAATGTCGCACAATACTTGCCTTTGTGCTTCATCATAAACCAAAATAGTGATGAATCAAGCACAAAAATGTCATGATTTAGAATATATATCATATCATTGGAAATCTCAAAGTCTAAATCATGGAGGCGGGTGGGAGGGATAAAATCCTGCCAAATCCATCTCTGAGGAAAGTACTCAATCCACTTTAGGAAAAGGTCAAGAAAAGTCCAAGGTTCAGAACACTGACTCAAAAGGTCGGTACAGTGGCTACCTAAGACATTCTCATACTGTGAAGTCTAGGAAGGGATTGACAAGGATGTATTAGATGGCTGGCAAATTCTCAAGGGATAGTTGAAAAACTGAGAAGATACACTTAATATTGTAATATTTAACCAACCCTTGGACTCTAGGGTTTGTCTAAGAGGAAACTCTATATAAAAGATATACTTCTCGACTACACCTTTAATGGAAAAGAAAGGTAAAGTAATAACAGGTGGCTGGAGTGAGAAATCATGAGAATCCTTCTTTAGGCAAATAATGTTCTTACTTGTATCAAAATCCGAGCACAGTGGTGGTTGGAAATCATCTTCATGGAAAGAATCCAAGTACTCATAAGGGTACTCATCAAAAATCTCAAGGTAAGACTGAAAATCATTAGAAGAATAAGGTACTAGGTCATCCTTGTTTTTTTGAAAGGTACGGGTAGAAATTTCATCTCCTTGTTTCCACTGATCAAAAGTAATGTGTTGCGATAATTGCAAGGGTAACACTTGGAAATGACTCTCAATGTCATAGACGGGATTGAGGCCATAACCAACTATATCCCACCTATGTCTCCCAACATGTATGAACTCATCAATGTTATCAACAATGTCATTTTCTGTGTCATAACATGCAGGGTTTAAAACATTTGATAATTCATTATTCTCCTCCTCATTTCCTTCATCATAAAGTAAAGCATTATCAAAAACTAGGGGAGGAGGGAAACTTATTGTTTCTTCTTGTGTAGGGGCTTCGAGGAATTTGGCATTTTCAGCGTGTGTTATTGTTTCATCCTCATGGATTTCTTCTTTGTCTTTGATTGTACAGCAAGGAATATCCATTTTGTTCAAAGCTTTCATTTCTCCTTCATTTTCTGAATCAAGGAATAAGGTGTCATTGGAATCCTAAAGTGGAAAGAAACTAACCTCATTTTCACTTTGTTGTGCAGGAGAAATAGGTTCTTGGATGACCTCATCAGAATGAGGAGCAGGGATTGGTACTTCATCATCTTGTTTAGGTTTTTTATCCTTAATCACATCCTCATTCTGTTGGTAAAAAACTTGTTCCCTTCTGTCTTGTGGATCTTCAGCAAAGGTTTCAAGGGAAACTAGTTTTATCAAGCTAAGAGTGTCCATGGTATGGTCATTGGTTCTGGACAAGGAGAGATTCTTTTTTATTTGAAATGCCATGTTGTGAGCTTCTGCAAGTGTTTTCGGATTATTTTTATTTAGGAGGAAGCTCAAATTCCCTTGAAGTCCATTAGTATAGAGATAAACGAGGTACTTGTCTTTAGGACGATGGCTTTCAGGAATCTGGTAAAGCAACCTCTGGAACCTAKCCCCAAAAACTCTGACAATTTCACCCTYTGTTTGTTTTATGCATTCAAGACCTTTCAGCAATGATTGTATATCTTCCAATTTCATAACCCACCTTGCAAGGAAGATTTCTTCAAAATGGTCCATAGATGTGATGTTGGCAGCTGGAAGATTATCATACCATCTTCTAGCCTCTCCATGCAGAGAGGCAGAGAAGAGTTTCATCACCAAATCTTCAGCCTCGTCACTGACAGGGCGGTATTGAAAGAAATCCCAAAATTTTCTCATGTGATAATCGGGACTTTCTCCATCGATGCCGGCGAATCTAGGGAGCCAATTTTTATAAAAGGGGGGCATTCTTCTGGAATATCCCAGGATTTTACTCATGTCCAAAGGTTTGTAGTTCCCTGGATCCCATTGTGAAGTCATAGTTGGCTTCGTCATTAGTGGATTCGCCAGATAGTTTTCTTGAAACTATCAAATAAAAAGGGAAAACACCCTAGTGGAGTCACTAGGTAAGCTTGTAAGATAAGGCTCTAAGGAAAGGCTTACCGAAAAGATTTGTCATCTGAGGAGAATTGACTCAGCGTTCCCCAGAAGCGGCGCCAAAATGTTATCACATAGTTTGTAGCTAGGTCAAATGGCTATGAAATAGAATGCCAAACTGGCATAACAGGAACCTATCCCACCCAATGTCACCACTATGGGGAGGTTCTTTCTCTTTAGGGAGGTTAGGCCTAGGGGAGACGTCCCCGGTAACCTGGAGTTTTGAAGAGGCAAAAGTTTACAAGTCAGAGTAAAGTTCCCCCTTCACAGGTCACCACCCAAAATAGATAGTCCCGACTAAACAGCCAATAATGAAGTGAAGGCCCAAAGAAGAACACCTGCCCAAAACAAAGCAACAGCAAACCAATATATGCAAGCTATGATTCAATGAGTTAGTACTTCATAAGACTATCTGATATCAATATATAAGCAATTATAACAATAAATATTGATGAAGTCAATGTTTGTTAATATAGAAATGAAATGATATCACTTCACCAATAAATGTCAAGATGATGTAGCAATCAATGTATCCAATCAATCCTTCATTCAATAAATGCATTAAACCACCATCCAATTGCCTATAAAAGGAATATTGTTGTGTCAAGATGAAGTAACCAATGGTGACGTCATCCTTCTTAGGGTTAGTAGTTAGTTAGGGTTTCAATTTAGCAAAGGTTTTGAGAGTTGTTTGATCACTTTCACTTCACCGTTAGAGATCCAAGATCAGTGCCTATGGGTTAATGGATTCAATTTAGAAGAGGAAGCAAGGGTTGAAGGAGGGAGACTAAGGACTAGAGGGAAGGGTTCTGAAGTACTGCTATGGCAGGGCCTCAGAATAAAAACCCTAGGGGAGAGAGTCTCACTCTAGTGTTGCTAAAGCAAGGCCTCGTGCTCTCTCCTCCTTCCTTAGGTTAACTTGGCAAAACGGCTAGCATGAAAGATAAATCAAGACTAGAGAGTGCAGTGAAGGAGAGTGTTGCTATAGCAAGGCTCTATCACCAAACCCTAGAAGCAGGACGACCATGTTGGATTACTGAGAGGGGGGGTGAATCAGTAATAATGTAATTATAATCCTTTTTCTTCAAATGTTATATCAATGTAGAATTATTATCCAATAATGAGCAGTAATAAATAAAAAATCACACACATACACAGTACACCAGTGTTTTACGTGGAAACCCAAATCGAGAGAAAACCATGGAATGCTTTTTCTTATATGTCTTGAAGAATTACATTAATTGGAAGCACCAACTTCCTTTGTTTTCCAGCTGCAACTCGAAGGAGGCTCCAACCCCCTAGTTTCTCAAGCTACAACCTGAGGGAAGCTCCAACGCCCCAAATCTCTGGCTACAACCAGAAGGAGGCTACAACCCCCAATGTTCTCTGGCTGCAACCTGAAGGTGGCTACAACCACCTGTCCTTGCCCCATCCTGCCACCCTGAAGTAGAAGTAGAATGATGGAACCACTGTCACACAATCACTGTGAGATATACCGTTGTAAACCTATACCAATAAATCTGAACCATGCATCAACATGTACCTCAACCTGTAATCAACCTGTACCATAAACAA
>JASDQU010321942.1:0-13066 GCA_032191745.1 Picea mariana | reverse complement strand
AAAAATATTTACTGATGTATTGTGTATGAAGGAGCCTCCACAGGTATTTTATCCTCCTCAACTTGGAAAACTTTTGGTTCTCCCAAGATTGTGTCTTCTTCACATGAGTTGTTGGGTTTTGATAGATGTCCTAGTGAATACTTGGGGATTCTTCCTCAGTTCCTATCTCATTAGGTGGGAATACTGTCCTTGTCAATACTATAGTGGTGCAAGGCCCGTTAGATTTCAATATGCTTCTTGGGTGTGATTATGCATATGATATGAATGGTGTGGTGTCTACACTCTTCTGAGTGATACATATCCCTCACAATGGAAGTACAGTCACTATTGACCGACTGAAAACTAATAATCACCATGATAATTCAACGTTAGTTTAGGATACCCCTTTATATGTTCCTAGTGTTCTGGTAAACTCTACCTCTCCACAGATAAACTATGTGGTGTCTTATCCTCGATGTTCAATTGATTCTGAGCAGGAACCTGTGCAATCATGTTTTCCTTCTCGAGACATGGTCTCAATAATTGATCATTTTTTTATTCAATGGGGGCATGGGATCCTTCGCTTCCCCCTCTTGGTCTGAGTGGTCTTGAGTCTCCTTTTGATTTTGATCTTGTTTTTTATATATCGTCAATCCCTTGTTCTTGTGATTCTTCACTGATAGACTCTTCATGTCCTAACCCAAACATCCATCTCCATATGGAACATGGTCAGTTTACTTTTCCCTTTGGGATTGTCGACCCTGCTCGTTTGTGTGATTACTCGAATATATAATTTTCTTCGGATGAGGCTGTCCTTGATGACATGACTATGGTTTCTATATCGTGGGAATAATTAAACCATGTTTTCTTCCCTTTTGGGAGACTTACCAGGTTGACTATCAAAGAGACTCTTAGTCAGATCCTGGCACGGAGCTCTACCTAAGACAATATTATGAATCAATTGTAAGACTTCCTGATGTCGTGTACCATATTGTACAGTCCATGTTTTTTGTTTTCAAGTTTTGTATTCAATACCATCTCTTATTTTCCGAAGTTTCTATCTATATTTGATTTATTAACTTCTAGATGAGTGTTATTGGCCTTATATGTAGGATCTTGGAGACAATTTTCTTTGACATTTTTTTATCATATCAATCCATTCTGACAGGTATTTACCTTGAAACTGGCATATACATTAGGTTTTTCCCTACTTTCATTCTTACGTTAGCCAATTCCTGGTTCATTTGGTCTTAGGATCAACTCCACTGAATTGCGACACTAACCTTCCTTACTGATCAATGTGTCGTAATTTATGTGGTAGAGCCTTTCTTGTCATTTGGTGCCCATGTCGAAGTATTTCATAGGCATGGGAGTCCTTTCAGTCCTGTCATGATTTTGCAATGAAGCCTCATTTTTCTTCCTAGTCATCATTCTTGGCCTTTCCCATGAGACTCCCCTAGAGCATAGTTTGTCTCCTTCCAAGCTCACTTAAACCATGAAAGTGACATCTAGCATACAATTATTTATCCTTTTCGTCCTCACATGGATTAAATATGAAGATGAGCCCTCTTGGAGTCTCCTTTAAGCTCTTTTCATACTCCTTAAAATTGAAAATATTGTCGAGCGATCTTGTTTCCCTTCACGCTCGTCAATCTCAAATTTGAAGGCACATATGTCCGATGATAGTTTACCCATTTTTCGATTCGGATGGCTAATTGACAAAAAAGGTATACCCTAGGAAAACCATTTCTCTAGGAGAGTATTCTTAGGTGTAATTTTACCCCTTTTTCGACCTCAGGGACTTAATTTATGAAAAAGGGCCATTCTCCCTAGTTTTGGTTTATCTCTTTTTTGGGCCTTGTATATTATTTATGAAGAAGGAAACCCCTTGAAGTCTTATTTAATCCATTTTCATACTCCTTGAACAAGAAAATATCGTCAACTAACATTGTTCCTTTCACACTCGTTCATTGATCTAGAAGGATTACTTATTTGGCATAAGTTTAACCCTTTTTTGGCCAATAGATTACCCAGGAAAAAGGTATGCATTGGGATACATTTCTCACCAGGAGAGTTCTCCTAATTATGTTTTATACTTTTTCAGTCTTAGGAGACTAAATTACGAAAAAAGGAGGTGAGTCCATAGTTAAGCTCTTTTTAGACTCCTTAAATTTGAAAAGATAGCTGAGTGATATTGTCTCTGTCACACTCATTAAAATGGTTTTAAAGAGACATCCTTTCGGTATAATTTTAACCCTTTTCTAGACTGACTGGGCTAAGTATGAAAAAGGAATGCTCTAGCCCTAGTGAACATAAGAGTTCTCCTTGGTAGGATTTTTTTCTTTTCGAGCCCTGGAGACTAGCATTGCGAAAAATATCACTCTGGAGTCTTATTTTAGTGTTTCTCAAACTCTCTAAATGTGAAAAACTTTCAATCTTACCTTTTCTGGGATCGTAAGACATTACATGGAAGGAGTCTTGTTGTGTCATGTTGTAATCGCATCGCATGTCTCACCCTTGTGTATTTGTCCTAATGCCAACTTCATATTGAAATTAATGAACCTTTATAGCATTCCTTAGGTCCAAGCCTTGTTGCATTTTTTCCCTTACTATCTGACACCTCGACCCATGGAGGAATTTTCCTAAGTGTCCTTATTGTGCACATGTCTCCTTTCATAGAACATCAGTATGTTCCATGTGATTGGAACTAGTTTTATTTCCCATGACACTTGTTCCTCCTTTGTCACATAACATTCTTTTATTCCTTTTCAAGCTCATTAAATATTTGAAAAAGATAAAAAAAAATCAAATATTCCAAAAAGAGGGGACGAGATATACATTTTATTTTATCGGCAACAAGATAGTCTCCCTTGGACAAAGCACATCCTTTCATTTTTTCTGCAAGCATTGGGATATAGTATTACTTTATGAAGTTGTTCTCGTTACATACAATTTTTTCCTCCTCCATTTCGTTACTCTTCCAAACATATGGAGAGTTTTTGCTACCTCCTGTGTCACAGAGTTATGTTAATAATATGCTTCTTGAGTCTCATCATTTTGTTGGGTTTTTTTCCAAGGGAATTTTTTCAACCTGAGTTGGCCATTCTGCAGCTATTCTCTTTACCTTCATGATTTGGCCATCCTAAGAATCAATGAATCAATGAATTTCGATACCTATTTTTCAATTTATTCTAGTCTTTCCATGATTGTTTGTTGAAGACCTCAGGGTAGTGAGTCCTACACTCCTATTATACTCCTCCCTTAGTTTTGAATACCTCGAAGATATTTCTCAATTTTTGAAGCTAGCATCTCTAGATATAGGCATGGATGCTTCCTGAAGATGCATATCACATTGTATTTGTATCTCTTCAATTTATTTTGAGATGTATCTATATTGTGTATTATTCACTTCTACACTATGTATATACATTCTTATTTTCTCTTAGTCATGATTATTTTATATGAAGTGGATCTAAAATTTACTTGATTGAAATCCATGCTTAGTTTATCTTGAGCATGGGTATCCCCGCCTCAAAGATATTATCATTATTTGGCAGATGACATGCTCATGAATACTCGTCTTGGGATCACTCGACTTCGTGCCTTCCCACCTAGTAAATATGGTGTAATGTATTTTGGTCATTAGTTTCTCTTATGACCTCACACATTAGGGGGCATCTATTATAGTCCAAAAATGCCACATCTATCTATCCAAGACATTCTCACATCCATTTTCAGCATTTTCCAATCATACTACTAAGGTTTCCTTCAAAAAAAAACTTTTTAGATTATGTATGCACCTTGTTGCACTATCATCCCATGTACATACACGTGTTTCATGTTAATATGCATGTGTCTTACACATGTTGCATTCTAGGAATCCCACGTTTACTCCTAAAACATGTAGAAAATATAAAATTGCATGTATTTTGGCAGAGTTTGTGGGCTATGGAGGGTTTCCTAACCATTTCACCTCTTGTATCCCATCCCCAAACTGAATAACCATATTTTTCTCATATAAAAAGAGGTCTAGGAGAGTCATTTAGACATATGAAGAAGAGAATAAGAAAAATATGCCAAAATTCTTTCCCTTTCATTGCCCATGTTTTGCATCTTTCTCTAAGTTTTATCCTCAACTTTCCCCTCCATCCATTCTCCCTATACAACCCTTACTTCTTCCATTGATGGCATGTTGGTTGTGAGAATTCTATGTGGGATTGGCACACTTGGAGCCACGGCAGAGGATCTCATACTTGGTTCATAGAGAAGTGTTCACAAGAAAAGGTTGTAACCTATCATCTTGTATATGAGTAAAATAGACTATCTTTGTCCCAAAACCCTATGTGTACATGTTCTTGTCTATTTTTATCATTTACATTTACATGTAGGATTTTAAGTGATTGCTAGAGATCGTATATGTTGTTGTGTTGTATTATTAACCCTTTTGTAGGTCATATTTGGGAGGATATTTGTGATCTAAGAGGAAACAACAAGAAGAAGAGGTCTACATCAACTATAAGGATTCAAGGTGCACTTCTTAACCTTCTCTTCTCTCTTTCTCTTATCACTTAGTCTAGATTGTTTTGGGGTATATTAAAAATAAGTTAGTATTTTAAGGGAGTTATGGCTCTGTATATTCCTTATACCCAGTTTAGGGGGAATTTACCCATAGCAACTTCTTCCATGAGAACTCAAATATTCATGCTCAAAATCCCTTTTCTATCCACAAACTTACCACATTCACAACTCTTTGTTTCCTCCAAGACAAATTTTACACTTCGTCTTCAATCTCTTTGTCACTTATCCTGCATTCCCAAGAGACTTGACCAAGGAAACTCCTCAAGGTGACTCAAAGGCCTCACTATCCCCCACCTAGACATTGAGCCAATTTGTTGTTGTCTAGTTTGAAAGTGAAGAAGGATGGCTAGTTGGGTCATCTCCCTCATCTCCAATCTCTCTTGATGCCATCAACAAAGAGTCATTGTACTTATGTGTTATATTCATAAGAAGTGATACACTAAACCAATTCTTCCTTCGTTCTCTTCAATGATTCATTCTAACTAAGGGTCATCCGACCGTTAATTTTTCTTGAGTTCACTAGAGGAGGAATCAACCTCTACCTTCCTTCTGATATACCAAATTTGTTGTGTCTCCCTCTTGTCCTCTTGTTATATCAATGGTATTTTCTTATATTCAATAAACTTCTTTGGTTTTTCCATCTATGTGACCTCTCTCAATCCTTATTTTCATTGTTCATACTTCAAACAAACATATACCAAGCCATCCAATGCCTTAGAAATATCTCTAGCTATGTATTGAACATCGACAAACCTTCGTTCCATTGACACCAATCTCTTTTGGTTTCTTGCATTGGGTTTTCCAACCATCACACCACATCATCCAAATTCTTCCTCAATTTTGTTTTCACTATGGCTATTCACAACAACCAATTACAAAAAGGAAATTCATGTATCCCCTTCTTGCTTCCTCACAATAGGTTTTTTTCCTCAGATTGATTCTAAGGCTCAAAGAATAATGTCAGGCATCATAGATTTAAATGATATGTTTTTATAAGTGTTTTATTCTACCTTTAGTTTTTCTGAGAAATAATCTTTAAATTAAATTTATGATAATACAGTTCAAAGGTCGTATCTCGTTATCTGAGTCATAATTTTAGTTTCAAAAGATGTAGAAATGATTAAAAAAATTGTTAAAACAAAGAAAGGTATCAATTATATATAAGTCTCACCTTATTTGCACTAAAAGAAAAATAGAGGATGTACCCTTGAAAAGAGATTGAGAATGGAGTGTTATAGCAAGATTTGCCTCGCCATTGCTATCTTGCATAGAGGGCCTTTTTTCATTTCCATATGTTGACTTATCATCCCTTTTTTATGAATCTAGAGCTGAAAATATGCATTTTTCCACATATATGCTCCCTATCAGTTGTACAAGATGCGTATACGCTTTTTGCTCCACTACAACTCGTGTATATCAGGATTTGTGCCATAAAATACAAAATAAGGCCAGGTTTCCATGTCACGATAGAAGATCTCTGATCCTTGTCCTTCCATATACTGGAAACGTTCTGACTCGGCCCTTCAGTTGCATTCTGAAGGCTATAAGAGCACAATTTTGAGCTATGGAAAAGAAGAGAAAGCATTCAACTTTTAGAGAAAAGTTACTCTGTAGAAATTACTTCATATTGAGTCTGCATCCCTTTGTCCCTCAAGTATGAACACAGTGTTTATCCCCCAAGATCTTTCCCTATTGTTGAGAGGACCTCATTGCCTATTTCCTATGATCTTTCCTTTGGTGGAGGATTGAAGTGGTGGATACCCAATTGGAAGGAACTTGGTTTCTTGGTTTCAAACCATGCCGACACGGAAGTCTGTAATGTTGTCACTTTTGCTGATCAATTATTAATAGAAATACTCATTTCCCCTATTGGTATCTTTCAAATATATGATTATTATCCATGGGCGTATTTGTAATGTTTATTAATGGATTATGCTATCTGATGTTCTAACCCCTTTTATGTCATCACTATGTACTTTATCTACTAGATGGTTGAGAACTTCTTGCAGGTATAAAGCTTTGGGTCAAAGTGCTCAATGGTGGAACATCATCAAACGTTGGATCGAGGTAGGCCTCTCTCATATATTGCACATTAGTTTATATATAATATGTTGGAATTGAGTTGATTTCTACAGTCATACCTGTCTGTTGTGGTTTACCCTTGGCCATATAGAGTTTTTCCCCTGTAATAGAAATGGTGACTCCATTGGGGAGAGATATTCCTTCTAAGGGTTGAAGTACTTTTTATTCTTACATTAATCTTTTTCCTTTGCATTTCTTGTTGTATCACTGCTTGACAGATTCTGTTCACTCTGAGTCTGAGTTTTCATAATTTTTCCCTTGCCTTGCCTTGTTTTAAAGCATATATGCCCTTTTTGCCTTGACATTCGTGTATACACGCATGTTGTCTCATTGCAAGAAGTGTATATATGATCTATGCTTGTAATGTACCCCAAAGTTTACATAAAAATTAATTGAGATACTTTGAGTTGCTATTTTGTCCTTAAAAGCTTTCAGACATTCACTAGACATGTTGTATAACAGTCCTATTGCCTTTTACTCCTCCTATAATAATTTATTTAACGTGTACTGGCCTCTTCTTATTACAGAATTGAGATATACGTGAGTATAAGTGGATAGCAAAATATATTTTTTTTCATCAAACTTAATACTATTAACCATATTTTTTTTAGGTTCACCTCCTACTTAAGATATGGAGGTGTGAACACCTAGAGCTATTATCATGTCCGTATGGTGGCCATATATGTAAAGTCCTTACAACTCCTACTCCTACAAGCAACTATAGAGTCTCCTAAGGAAGGGTTAAACAGTAAAAAAAATAAATCTTAAACTAGATATCGTTCTAGGAAGGCATCGGTCCTTGTTTCGCATAGTTGAACTTTGTAAAGATAACAAATCACGTAGAGGTTAACTCATAAAGTCTATCGTTACACTTGATACCACTAACCACTTTCTTGATAATTAAATGGAAATTATGCTATCTACTTCGACCATGGTTTAGTGCATTGTCCATTAGGTTTAGCATGTAACCAAAAATAGTAGTGTGAAGTTGTAACTCTAAATAGGCTACCCAACGTACTTCACCATTAATATTCTGAGAAACGATGGGAGAGACCGATATTATCTCGCCTTAATGGCCTGTCTGTGACATTTAAGATGTCCTAGGATATGTCCATTCGGTTCAGTACTCAGCTTATGTGCCCAACGCATTTTCGACAACCTTGCCATATTCACATGGCTTGGGTACTATTATCACCCATCCCCATTACTCAATGTGAAGGGTTATCCCAGTGTTATCATTTTCATTCCCACCTTGGCTCTGTGAAGAGGATGTGAAAACATTACAAGCCATTTTTATTTGGTATTCACCTTGGCAATCATGGGCATCAGTCTGTGGTTCAGCCTTTTCTCTGGAAGAAAGAGAACTTGGAAGGATCTTCCAAACGACAACCCTAGGCGAGGTAAGTCAACCATCAACCACTATTTCATCTTTGCATCTGAGTTTCCTGTATCGATAGGAGGAGTACCAGATAATATTCTCGGTCTTACTTTCAAGGTTTATTGTAGTGGTGTGGTTTTTGATGTTACTTTAATAATGCTTAGGTTTTCCATGACTTACCCTTTCTCTGTACTAGTTTTATTTTGAGACCAAGTCATTTCCCCTATGGAAGGAACTTATCACTGTGTCTTTTACCACTAGTTCTTCTGAGCATATGTTGTTTTGAACTGAACTCTTGTTACTGGGCCTGGCTTCATTTATTGTCTAGTCTTCTGGTTGCTGGGGTATTATATCTGGGTCTTCCTTGTTAAGTGAACATCAGGCTTTTTCAGCCGTAAGGAATTCTGTTACCTTTCTCATTTCCAAGTTTCTCCTCTCGACAGTAACAAAATTTTTTCTTATCTCCAGAAATATTTAAAGGGGCTTCAAGCTACTGAAGGTTAATAGTCAACTTAACCCTAATCAACAATTTGGAATCTTGTGTTGTATACCAGGAAAATTTAGGAGTCATTCTTTGGTAGCCATATGTTTAGAGTCTGAACATATTACTGAGGTCGTGTGCATCTGGTGTCTTTTGTTTTGGCACAATGTTGCTTCAGTATATTATCTTCCCTTAACAGACATAAACATGCTTATATTTAGAATTTAGCAATTGGTTTTATCTTTGTCCTACGACTTATGTATTCCTTTATGATCGTCATTCGTATATTATTGTTGAAATGTTTTCTTGGTTATTTACTGGTATTCATCGTTAATGATGGGCCCCTTTGATTTGTGAGGGTACCCATTAGAGATTCTAGAGCTCCTCTTCCCCCTTTTGGTCTGGAAGGTACATGATTTGGTGCAATGACGAAGGTTATGAATCCCTCCACTATAGTTAAGTATTCTTTTGACCACTCTTTCCTATTATTTTTCATTTTCAAATATTTGGTTATGTTCTCTCTGTTGGACACATTATAATGGTTTTACCATACTCTCTGTAGGGTTTCAGTCATGCAACAGCATGGGAGGCAACCTCTGTGACCCCCCTTAAGAGGTCAGGTTCCACTTTATCCTTTCCCGAAGGCTTAGGCAACTTAGGATAGAATATTTGATTACAGACTTAACTATGTGTTGTAGATTACTCGTCGGTTTTTACCTCTTTTACTTGTCCTCAATGAATGAAAGAGTCGGATTAAAAAAATGTATGATTGGCCGAGAGGATTTGGCTGGATCCTTACTCTTGTTCTGTCTCGAACATTAATGGAAAGGAATATGATTTGATTTTTCATGTCATGCTAAATTTTATTCTTCGACAATTTGGAATTAATGATATTGTAAATAATGCATTATGAATTTTCTTTCTCATTCCTGTATCTTTACTTCCAACCTTTAACTTCATAAATACTGAGCAGCGTAAAAGGGTACTGGAAGTGTAAATTCTTGTATTTATGATTGGTCAAAGTACTAGGTATTTAGATGGTTCTAAGTCTATCAATATAACAAAGATTAATATGGGATGTTTTCTTTATATATATACATATATAACCTATTTAATATATATGGGTGAATAATCCTCCATTTAATTGTACAGTGGGTCTTTGTAACTGTTAAAAGAAATTTCCTATAGTTACCAAATGTAGGCATTGGTCTTAATTGCAGACCGCCATTGCTATGTCATCTATCGCAATGTTTGTCTAGTGGACGATGCTTATATATATTCATAACTGCATCCAAATAGTTGTTTAATAATTTGTGAATCCCATCTTATAGTAGTTGTTTGTTCCAATTTGGGCATTTAGTTTTGTGTAGTTTATAAATTTAAAACTGGAATACCCTAACAACATAAGATCTTATGACTGGTAGAAACTCTTAGGAATTCATCTTTAAATCTACGTGATTTATTTATTACGTTTCTTATGCAGCAACTCTATTCTTGTCACTTCTAATACACAGTGGTTGGTAATGTTGTTTGTTATTCCATTCTATTCATACCATAGATGGAAATCCTAAAACATTTTATCGGTGCATTCGTTATAGTGATAGTACTGTTCCTATAATCAGAAAATCATAATGTGGTCCTATAGTTTATCATATTACAACAGTGATATAATCTACAACATGGGATTTTCCAAATCTGTAACCAGATGTAATTTTTTGAGTAATATACCAATGGAAATAACAAGATTTGTTCCATAATTGAATCAACAGAATGATTCGCTCAGATTTCATTTAATCCATTCTCTCAGTTTAAGTTTTACAACATTCGATCAGGTTCCATCCATAGAAATACTTTGATACAAAATCAACATATACATTGCACCAATATATATATATATATATATCATTCAAATTGATAAGGGTTAGGTCAACATATCTGAATCATTCCATGGGAAGACAAAGGGAACGACCATGTTCCTCCCAACCGTAGAACAGGGCAGCCAAATCACTTGTCGAATTCACCCCCTAGCCTGACCATGAATCCATGAGGGCAAACTTGAAATCTCCTCTTCAACAATGTCTTCCTCTATCAATAGTATTTTCCTTGCCTCACACTCTACAATCAGTGTTCATAACATCAAGTACACAGTAGTTCTCTTTTTCCCCAGCATACTAGGCATCGTCCTGCCTCCTCACATATGCTATTTATCAAAACAATATTTTTGCCTAGGTCTTTTCTCTCTGTTGGGAATTTTCACATCTTTCTAAATCCTTGATTTTCAGGGGCTACTAATGGCCAAGTCCCTGATTTTCCACTTGTCACAATCAGCCCATAGGTAGTTCCAACATGTTCCCCACTCATGGAGTCATGGTCAGTTGAATTTAACATCGGTGTTCCATTTGTCCTCCTGCAATAATTAAAACAATATTCTATTTACATACAAGTGTCATAGTCAAACAATTAGTTGGATCAAATCAATTCTCTACCCAATGGTCATAATAATTAATTACCATTTATTAAATTCGGAATTTCCATAAATGGAATTTTTTTTCCAAATTTGAATTTACCAAAAATAGAAATAATTCTCTAACAATTTTCAAATTTCAAAAATACTTTATTTTTGGGGATGTCACATCCTTTCCCCCTTCAATAAAATAATGTCCTCAGTGTTCATTCCTTTCTTGGAGCAGGGTTGGATGAGATTTCCACAAATCTCCCTCCAACTCCCAAGTGGCCTCCTCAGGACTAAAGTGCTTCCATCGCACCTTTACCTGAGCGACGGATCTATTCTGAAGTACTATTTCTCTCTGGTCCAGAATGCATAGGGGTTCCACCTGGAACTCGCCTTCTAGTTGCACCTACACCAAGTTCCAATCGATCATGTGAGTTGTATCATGAACATAATTTTTCAGCCAAGAAACACCAAATACATTATGAATTTTTAGATTAGTTGGAAGTGCAAGTTGGTATGCTAAGGGTCCAATTCGAGCTAGTATCTCAAAGGGCCCACAAAACCTGGGTGCCAACTTTGCACAGTTCCCAAATTTCAGTGAACTCTTTTGGGCTTTGAATTTCAAGTAAACATGATCTCCCACTTGAAACTCCAAGTGTCTCCTCTTCTGGTCTGCATAACTTTTATCTCTGTCCTGTGCCATTTTTAAGTGTGTTCATATATGTCTTACCATAATTTCCATTTCTTGGAACATCTCCGATCCAACCATAAGTCTGTCAACTGAGTTTTCCCAGCTAATTGGAGTTGTACACTTCCTTGCATACAGTATCTCGAAGGGTCTCAACTTAGTCAACGTTTGGTACCCATTGTTATATGCAAATTCTACCAGGTGTAGGTAGTCTTCCCACCTGCTCGGTTTTGTTCTTACGTACATGTAAAGCATATATTGTATGATTTGATTTGTTCTTTCAGTCTATCCATCCATTTGTGGATGATAACTAGTACTGAAATTCAAATTAGTATTTAGCCCTGCAAACAATTCTTTCCAAAAAGAAGATGTGAATTTTACATCTCTATCCGAAATCACCATTTTAGGAATACCATGCAGTCTAAATATTTCTTTCGTAAATATTTCAACAATATTTATATCTTTAAAAGTATATTTTATAGGGATAAAGTGTGCATACTTACTGAGTTTATCAATTACAACCATAATAGAGTCACTATGTTTCAGAGTTTTAGGAAAAACTGTAATAAAGTCTAGTGATATGGTCTCCCATTTCCATTCTGGTACTGGAAATGGTTGTAATAGGTCGGCTGGATGCTGGTGTTCATCCTTAACCTACTGACAATCCTGGCATCTAGCCAACTATTTTGCTATTTTGCCCTTCATATTAGGCCTATAAAATAGTTTTCTAAGTGTTGTTATCGTCTTCTGGTATCCTGGATGGCCAGAATATGGTTTCTTATGTACTTCATCCAAGATTATTATTTTTAACTTTGCTGAATCTGGTATGTAAAGTCTGTCCTTAAATCGTAAAAGTACATTTTTGTCAATACTCAGATCTGATTTATCTGAGTTTGTGGTACTGTTTTGTAATTTTTCCATTATCTTAGTGTAACTTTGGTCGTTAATGCTTTATGTCCTTATCCTCTGTTCCAGATCACTTTCTACCCTACTGACATTTATCTCAAATAACCCATGGACTCTTCTTCTTAAGGCAAGTGCTACCTTATTTTCCTTACCCTTGATATGTCTTACCTCAAAGTTGAATTCACTTAAGAAGGCTAGCCATCTTGCTTGACCTTCATTAAGATCTGGCCGACTAAACAAATATTTCACTCTACTATTATCTATGAGTAATAGAAATTTTCTGTCCATTATGTAGTGTTGACAGATATTTAATGCGTGTGTTACTACTGCCAATTCTAAGTCATGAGTGTTGGATCATGTTGTCATTGATGCCAATGGTTTGATTGATTGATGTCATTGATTGATGTCAAGTGATTGATTGATGTCAAAGGAATGATTGATTGATGATTTATGTAATATAATATGTATTGTCCTTGATGAGAATGCATAGATGAAGATGGATCAATGAGTTGTCATTGATAC
>JASDQU010321940.1:2904-13066 GCA_032191745.1 Picea mariana | reverse complement strand
CAGTTTGAATTAGGTTGTAATTAGCTTTAATTTTAGCGTTTAGAAAAAACATTTTGCTTTAGGTAGCGTCATGTGTTTATTTAGGTGTTGATTTTAAGGTTTTTCTAAGCAACTATTTTATATTTTAAGGCCATGCTTGAAAAAAGTTGTAATTTTGATTTGGGGGTTGATTTTAGAGTTTTTTTGAGCAACCATTTTATCCTTTTAGCCCATGCTTGAAAAAAGTTGTAATTTTAACCCGGTTACAAAAAATGGTGCCACCGGTAGCACCACTTTTTGATTTGGGGGTTGATTTTAAAGTTTGTTTGAGAAGCCATTTGATCATTTAAGCCCATGCTTTAAAAAAATTGTAATTTTGATCCAATTACAAAAAATGGTGCTACCAGTAGCACCACTTTTTGTTTTGGGGGTTGATTTTCATGTTTTTTTGGCAAAAATATGGGTTTTATGGGCTAGAGTTCTCGTTTTGAGGTCACAGTTCTCATTAAGTTGTTAACTATGTTTAAACTACATGTTGTTTGATTGTTCAACTATATTTGTGAATAAAACAAAATTGAAATTATGAGCTACTTGGTTGGATGATGATATTTACAAACGAAATGAAAGTAAAACTATGAGCTATTAGGAATTCTAGTTGTAGTGTTTTTAACATAATCAACATATTCAATGTGATTTTCAAGCTTCAAAACCAAAACTATTCTCAATTCCCTAATCCCTAATTACCCAACTATTGCTTTTCATATCCTGAAAGTCATTTTTGGAAACCTAATTCAAATCCACAAAAATCTTGTATTTGAAGGATCCTTTCTCTAGTAGAATTTTGTTTTCATCTCTTATGTTTGCATGTAATTTGTTAGACTATTTAAAACAAGAAAGATGTGTCTAACCATACAACTATTCTAAATTAATATGCCTATTCCACCATTAAATATGAAAAAGCTTTGAATTTTACAGGGATAGATTTACCTTCCACTTGAAATAATGAATGCAAAAGACAAATTGCATATCATTTATGCTTCTTGACCTATGTTCAGTTGTTGGATGCAAAAGAAAAATTGCATTAAAAATCAAGGGCTACATCAAACATATGTCGGTTTTGGTGTTGATTGATAGTGGTAGAACCCATAATTTCATTCATCGCAGGGTCGCTGAGGATGTCAATTTCTTTGTTAGACCATTTTATAATTTTCAAATTCTCATAGCTAATGGTGGTACAATGAAATGTGGGGGTCGTTGTGAGAATGTCAAACTCCAAATGGGTGATTATAACCTGAAAACTCACATGTTTTCCATTGCCATGGGTGGTTGTGATATTGTCTTGGGTGTTGAATGGATTCGCACTCTAGGACTGATTACCAGATTATGACAAGTTATATATTAGATTTACTTAAGATGCTCACACCTATACCCTCCAAGGACTATAAGCTAGATCCCCAAAAATTATCAGTTCTCATTGTATGGAGAAACTCCTGAAGAAAGGCCACCGGGGTGTGATTTCTCAACTTAATTCCATCGAGGTATGTAATCAGTCATCTCCAATAGTACATCCCAATATGTAAATGGTCTTGGACAAGCACCACATGGTGTTTAAGACACCCACAGACTTACCCCCCTCCCGGGGTGAGCATGATCACAACATCCATCTCCTTCTAGGTAGTTAGCCACCCAATGTACGACCATACTAGTATCCATTTGCTAAAAAAAATGAAATAGAAAAAATAGTGTAGGAATTAATGGTTGTCGATGTCATTCACCCAAGTACCATCCCATATTCATCCCTTATTGTGATGGTCTTAAAAAAAGACGGTTTTTGGCGCAAGTGTCCAGATTTTTGCGCCCTTAATAAATTAACCATTAAGGATAAGTTTATGATTCTTGTCATTTATGATTTGTTGGATGAACTCCATGATGCATGTTTCTTCACAAAATTCGATCTTCATTACGGATATCACTAGATTCAGATGAATGAAGTAGATATTCTGAAGACTGCCTTCTGAACTCATGAAGGACATTATGAATTCTTGGTAATGCCTTTTGGACTTTGCAATGCCACATCTACCTTCCAAAGTCTCATGAATAAAATCCTGAAGCCCTACTTTCATAAGTTTGTTCTGGTTTTCTTCGACGACATCCTCATTTACAGCCACACTTTGGATGCCCATCTACACCATGTGGAAAAAGTACTCCAATTGTTACAGGACAATTGATTGTTTGTCAAAAAGGCCAAGTGTTCTTTTGGGGCGAGTGAGGTGAAATACTTGGGACACATTGTAGGTTGTCAGGGGATAATATTGGACCCCAGAAAGATTCAATCTATGCAGGATTGGACGAGACCCACGACCTTGAAATGCCTTCAGGGTTTCCTGGGCCTCACAGAATATTGCAGAAAATTTGTCCACCATTATGGAAAAATTTCCCAACCATTGACATACCTTCTTAAGGAGAATGCATTTCATTAGACACTAGTACTAGAGCATGCCTTCATAGAATTAAAACAGGCCATGTGCACTACCCCTGTCTTAGTAGCCCCTGATTTCAACAAAGATTTTGTTGTGAAATCTGATGATTCATGCATTGGTATTGGTGTAGTTGTAACAAAAGAAGATAGACCTCTTGCTTTCACTAGACAGGCTTTGAGTGGCCTCAATTTTGGAAAATATACCTATGAAAAGGAAATTATGGCTATTATCCATGTTGTGCACATTTGGTGACCATATCGATTGGGACATTTTTTTTATGTCAAAACATATCACCATAGTCTAAAGTATTTCCTAGAGTAGAGGTTATCCTCCCCAAAATAGAACAAGTGGCTAACCAAAATGCTGCGCTATGATTATGAGATCATATATAAAAAAGAAAAAGACAATGTAGTGGAAGATGCATTGTCAATACAATATGAGGATAAAGGCTCCATCTTTGCCTTATCATTACCCGTTCCTAATTGGATTGAAGAAGTTCGACAAGAGTGGCTAACCCACCCAACTCTATCACAGGTAATTCAACGACTTCGAGAGGACCCTAACCTGCCCACCGACTACACTTGGAAAGACAATATCCTCAGGTATAAGGAGCGCTTGGTTCTATCTATGATTTTAGCACTCAATCCCAGGATCTTAAATGAGTTGCATTCATATACTATTGTTAGTTATTCAGGCTTCCAAAAGACCTATGCTCATGCTCAACGTTCTTTTTTCTGGGAAGGCATGAAGAAGGAAATCCTTACCTTTGTCACCGAATGTGATATTTTCCAACACAATAAAGGGGAAACTGTCAAGACCCTAGGATCTCTACAACCACTGACCATTCCAACTTCTATTTGGACTGAGATCTCCATGGAATTTATCGTGGGGCTCCCCAAAGTGGTCAACAAGTCAATCATCATGGTTGTGGTAGATCACCTCTCAAAGCATGCACATTTTTGTTCCTTCACACATCCTTTTATGCCCATTATGGTACCACAAGGTTTCATTGATCAGATTTTCAAACTACATGGCATGCCAACATCCATTGTGTTTTATCGTGACTCAACTTTCACCAACACATTTTGGAAAGAATTGTTTAAATTACAGGGAACACAATTGAATATGAGCATAACATACCACCCCTAGACGAATGGCCAAACAAAAGTTGTCAATAAATGTTTGGAAACCTACTTGCGTTGTTTTTCCTCAAATAAACAACATCAGTGGGTGCAATGGTTACCATTGGAAGAATGGTGGTACAACACTTCATATCATACAACCACCAAAATGACATCATATGAAACAATGCATGGCCAACAACCACCTTCAGTAAATTCATATCTTCCAAGAACATCAAAGGTCCAGGCTATTAATAAGTTGTCGTAAGGTAGAGCAGCTACCCTTGCGGCTTTGAAGGATAACCTCGACATGTCCCAAAATAATATGAAGCAACAAGCTAACCAACAACGTTCTGAAATGGTTTTCCAAGAAGGTGATCAATTGTTTCTTCGACTCCAAACTTACAAGCAAACCTCACTCAAAGGCCATGGCCACCACAAGTTGACACCCAAATTTTATGGCCCCTATTAGATTATCAAACGTATTGGTCCAGTTGCCTACAAACTAGCACTTCCAACTACCTCCAAAATACATTTGGTGTTCCATGTTTCTTATTTGAAGAAAGTGGTGGGTCAGAATTGCAGGGTTCAAACCATCCTGCCTGAATTAGATGAAGAAGGATTCATTTGGCTACAACCAGAATTAGTCCTCAACGTGCGCGAGTGTCACTTGCGTGGCCGAACTATCAAAGAAGTGTTGATCAAGTGGAAGGACATGTCTCGAGAGGATGCAAGTTGGGAACCAACGACCATATTGCAACAGTTTCCACATCTTCAGCCTTGAGGACAAGGCTACTTTTGAAGGAGGAGGGCGTGTTAGGATCTGACCCTAACCCCTTTTAGTTGGTCATTAGTTAGCATGATATGTTTTCCATGTAATAAAGGATAACATTAGTTAGCATGATATATTTTCCATGTAATAAAGGATGAAATTAGTTAATAAGCCCTATTAAATAAATGAGAACAAGTCAATGTAAGAAGACCTAATAGAAGCTTCCGCTTCTAGAAAGATCTTCCTCTAGAATGTTATTTAGAAGATAGAATTAGTATAAATAAGAGTAGGAGGTGTTATCACTGTAATTTTTTTTATATGGAGTCCAAGTCTCGAGACTTAGCAAGAAGCTAAATTGGTATAGAGGAGCGATAGACTAGCGGACGGGGCTAAATATAGTGGAAAGGTGATGTTGATGGGACCCAGCGGGTCATAGATCGCGGGCACCACAGATCAACAGTCGTGGATCATATCGGGTCGAGAACTAATGCAGAGGTTAATCTTTTGAAAGCTGGTCAATAGGAATACCACGGTTTTGCCTCGAGCCCACATGGTGCCACCAGATGCATATCGGGGGGCAAATCGGTTGAACTCGAAACCACTCAGTCCAATCTCGATGTCACGTGTCAAAATATCATTAAATGTGTCAAATCCAAGGGTCACATGTGGAAAGGAAAAGTTGACGACCAGTCAAATCACCTCGAGACACTTTTTTAGGTACTTTTTGT
The DNA here is from genome assembly GCA_032191745.1 of Picea mariana. Taxonomy (NCBI): domain Eukaryota; kingdom Viridiplantae; phylum Streptophyta; class Pinopsida; order Pinales; family Pinaceae; genus Picea; species Picea mariana. Next base: position 7,986 of record JASDQU010321940.1, on the reverse strand, counting down.
CCGTACGATGCCAGGTGAGCGTCGCTTAAACATTGATTCGAAGGCTCATCATTTGAAATCAATAGCCGAATGTGATAAGACGTTATCCCTGCAAGGAATTTCGCCAGTGGCCCATGATTGGCACTTGATGACGACTATCATTCAAAACATGGGTGACATTACTCTGTTTTGGACGATTAATGTTTTATTACAAAACGGGGTAACCGCATATCGAATCATTTGTTTGATTTTTGTACAACAAAGGGAAATAAGCTCATGCTTCCTGGAAAACCAAAGGAAATGGAGAAGACATATCCAACACCCTTCAGAAAACCGGGATGTTCAAATAATCTAACAAAATCGTCAATGGAGAAAAAAGAAAAACTTCTTGTACAAATATTAGCAACAAAATTTCACACAGAGCCTGCAGATGAATCAGGAGTAGGTAAAGAGATCAGATTAAATCATGTCATGAAGGATTTAATCATTAATGGATATGCAGACGGGTCCTACATGCAAGCTGGAGAAAATAAAAGGAACAAGCGACGGAGGAAGGAGACTGAAGCTGAAATGGTCGAAGGTACTGGAGAAAGCTAGCCTGCTTGGCTTGACACCTTAAAATAAGAGATTGCAAACCTGAAATAAATTACAAAATAAATTAAGTACGTTTCAGGGAAATTTGTGATGATGCAAACAAGTGGCGTTCAGGGTAAAAATCTTGAATATATCAGTTTTTATTATAACGTTCCCTAGAAAATAGAAGTTTAGTTGTTGTACGTTACTCCTTCTGTGCCCAATGTCTATTTTTGGAATCTTGGGGCAGATGATCCATTTTGAATCCCATATGTAATTCATCTATATATATTGTTTAAAATAAAAATGAATGTTGGACTTACTGGAGAGGGGCCTGCCCTCGTAGCAGGAGAACTTTGTAATTTCTCATGAACTTTAATATAAGAAGATAAGGTTTTTCTTAGATAGCCGAGATTCATCATGGTGTTGATGTTCAATGTGTTTTCCTGTCCTTCATATTCATGAATGTGTTTTTTGCTGCTAGTAATAATCTTTAAGTAATAGAAGGAATTCATTTTTTCTAGTGCTCCTTCTCACATCTATTATACTTGTTATGTATTTTTGGTTACAGTTTCATACTTCACTCGTGATTGGTGCTCTGCTTGCAGTAACCAACCCTTATGTTTCCTCTTCTAATACTACACCAAGAGATTCTCCCTCTATTAGATGCCTCTTGCTGATAGTAGTTTCTCCTTTCCTCCACCATCTCATATTACTCATTTGGATGAACATCATACCTATTTTTCCTTTGTTCCCTCTAGAAATACATAGCTTATAACTCTTCATACGTTTTCAGGAACAGACCCCATTTCCCAATGGCCCTGCTCTTATGTTTTGTCCTACCACCTTTAAATTTTACACCATGGCAGAATCTAACCTCTATACACACATTTCCATATATTTTGAATATCCCAAATAGTTATATGCCTGAGAGATCCATCTCTGGTTAGAAAGGTTAGAATCCAACCTAAAGTCGATTGAAACAATTACCTCTGTCGTCTATTTTCCAGCCAGACAAATTTACAGAGTGATAACATTCTAGCGTCGTTGCCGGGGATGAAATTGAAAAAGTTTCCCTAGGAAAGAACGTCATGGTTGAGTTCTAAGGTATGAGAGCAATAGACACTTAGGCAAATATTGGTTGTATTCCTTCTCTGGCGAATCCACACATCAAAAAATCAGTTTGAAGGTGATTCCACTGGTAGAAGAATCCAAAAATTTAAATTTTCACTGGCGACTCCATTCTCAATGCAGAATCCAGCTTCCAAAACATCATTGGTGACTCCAATGTCCAAAGATGAGATCCCTTGATAGAGGTATGAAAGGACATCATGGGAGAAAACACTTACCTAAAATTGAGTTTTTCCAAGACATTATATTTTTTGTTGTTAATTACCTTTTGTCCTTTCCTAAACATGCTAAACAATTTTTTCTTCACCTGCTGCATGCAAATGATGATCATGATAATCTTGAAATTGTGTACCCTCCTCTTAAAATTATACAGATATCCCCTCAGTTTATCACCAATTTTGATCAAAATCTCCCATCTGAGCCATGTGATAACCATGACCAAGTTGATGAGCCTCATGAAACCAAGGCTGATATTTCACCTCCTGTACTTGATCCAACACTTTCCAAGACCCAGGACATATACATACCCTTAAAATTACCCCACATCCTTCATGATTTTACTCCAAAGCACTATGAATACCTACCTATTTTTGATGGGGAATATGGTGCCATCACAGTTGAAAAACACATCCAAGAGTTTGAGCATTTTATAGATTTGTTTGAGATTGACCATGACAATGTTTGTATGGGGGATTTATCTCAATCCTTGAAAGGAGATACCAAAGAATGGTTTAAACATTTGAATACAGAGACAATTAGCTCATGGGAAGAATTGAAGAGTGTTTTTTCAAAGTTTTTGGGTAAGAAGAAATATCTAGACCTATAGCTTACATAATTCTATGCCCTGAAAGGGAAGAGCAATGAGACCATTTCCACATTCAGTAGAAGGTTTTCCAGTATTTATTATGATCTTCCCAAAGAAATTCAACCCACTGAAGTTGCTGCCATGCTCCAGTATGCCACTACTCTTCACCCAGATTTGTCGTTCCTCCCGATGGAAAGAAAACCTAGGACCTTACAACAAATTTTTAATGATGCTCAGGAGATTCAACACAATATCCTAGCATGTGAATAGATTCAAAATGAAGAGTTGGGTGCTCCAGGACATGAGAATGAGTATGAACAAAAAACATTTGACTGGAATTTATAGCATAAAATTGATGATATCATAGGTCCTCTTGAAGTTTAAAATGTAAATGATTTTGCAAAGGATTATATCCCACTTATTGAAAGAGAAGGAACTTATGTAGTTTCTAATCCACCCCATGACAAGCATGGAGCTAATTGCTTCATATATTCATTTGAAGGTAGTCAAGAAGATGATTTTGCAAATCAATTTGTTGAGGAACATGTTGATGTCCCAAGTTTTTTTCTTGTTAGACAATATTGCAGATGTTGCTAATTTTCCTATATACAATGAATATGATGATGATTATGGTGATGACCTCCCAGAACAACCAACTGCATTTTCTCTATCAGAAAATGTTCTTTTTCAGCAGTATAATGAGAACAACCAGCCTACATATCATAGTTACAAAGAAGAAAGTACTGAATCAGTTGAAGGGAATTCTTTACCTTTATGCTTTTCTTCATTTAAATTTTTGAAAGAGAATTCTAAGATCATCATTGAAACAAAGGAATGTGTGTTGATGCAAAATCACACTGATTCACTGGAACAAATTGACAAGAAATTGCAGCAATCTTCTCATGTGTTTGATGACCCTGTTACTTATTATGTAGAAGGTCTTGTCAGTTCAAAATTGCAGCTATTGGTCGAAGATGAATCTAAAAATGAGTGTGTTCAACAATCCAAAGAAATTGAAAGTTGTGCATATGAAAAAAGTGAAGAAAATGACCAAGGTTTTGAATCAGGTGAAAAAACCTTTCCATTGTGTTTTTCTTCTTTAAAATTGCTGAAGCAAAATGTTTATAATGTTTCAAATCAGAAATCCTTCAGACTTGATGTTGAATATTCAGAAAGCAGTGGACTTGCAAATGAAAACTATCTTCCATTATGTTTTTCTTCCTTTGAATTGTTGAAAGAAATTCATGAGATAACAAAGGAAGCAGGAAGGTCTAACCACAATGGCACTATTTTACATGAGCAAATTGTTATCAGTGAGGAAGATCAACAACCTTCTCATGCATTTAATAATCATGGGGCTGATTACATGGAAGGTTATTTCAGTTCAGATTTGTAGCCTGTGCTCAACTACCAGCTTGGAAATGAATATGAAGCTGATCAAGAATTGTTGTTAAAAGTCATTTTCCTTCTCCTGAACTTGATGAAGATATTCAACAAGATTTACAGCAAGACAAAGTGTTTCAAAGTTTTCTTTCTTCCCCTATGAATGATGTGGTTGTTTGAATTCTAAGTGGCCTAGACATGGATGAGGATTTTGAAACTGCATCTATGGAAACTCCAAGCAGTGAACAAAAAAATGACACAGAGTTTCAAGAAAGAAGAAAAACAATGTATGCCACTTTTCAATCAGAAATACAGAAAGATAATGAAGAGGAAGTTGTTTTATTTGATTCATTTGAAAATCATGGTTTTGAAAAGACATCCATGGGAACTCTAGAATGTGAAATAGTTCATGCTATTAGCTTTCCACATTTGCAATAATATTATGAACAAGAACTTATTCCCCTTCATTCATTTGAAAGTCAAAATGATAGTCCTCAAGCAAATTTCCGGAAGGTTAATAAAACCAAACCAATATTGTTTGATGAACAAGAGGATAGTCTTGATACACATAATATGGCTGTCATATTTGAATATGTTCAAGGATGTATGGATGTTTTTGTTGACATGCACGGAAGAGCAGACAAACTTATTGCTGCCATTTCATTTGAAAATGTTCTCAGAACAAACATAATAGAGCAAGAACAACAAACAATTATGAAAGAGGCTTGTCTTTCTGTTTTTGTTCATTAAGAAGAAATGATTTTTCATGGTTTTCACGATCCTGTGGCATGTTATATGGATAATTCTAAAAATCAAAACTTAAGGCTTAGGATGGATTGTAAGCTCGGAGATGAAGATGATGGCTAATCAACGTCAGTATTAGATATGGATTTTTTTAGACCAGTGGTTTCTTTCTAGTCAATGTTGTCTTTTGATTTAGGAGGTTGTTACTTCCAACAGTCTCAACAGATTTTTCAGCCTTTTGATGGAAATCAACAGGGTAAATCGCATGAAATCAAGAATGCAGTGGAATAAGTGAAACATGATTGTGGTCTTATGCATGTGTTGGAAGATCCATTTGCAATTTTTCTAGAAACAATAAACAATCCCAATATTTTTGAAATTCTAAGATTCAAATTCATATATAACTTCTCGAATGGGTTATCAGTGAACATGCTTTGGAGCAAGCATGTGCTAAATAAACAAGCAGT